>SRLM01002147.1:0-80166 GCA_015708895.1 Populus ilicifolia | reverse complement strand
ATTGTTAACATGATTACATTAGTCATCTTATTCGATTAATGCTAATACTTGTAAATTTCATCAAGCATTTATGATTATAACTTATGTAACAACAAATCAAGTTCCTTTCATAGTTCAAGTGTCGGTTATACCATATAGTATGGGTTATGAAAGTGCCAAGCATTTGTTGTACCAATTGTTATACAACATAAATCAAGATTAATCATTTAACAAGCAAAGTATTAAAGAGTGAACAAGATAACAAATATAAAACATGTTAGTATTAAACATTAAAGTCCATATTAAGTTTATACCATACTTATTCTTACACCATTAGTGTAACCTTTTCACCTTGACATAATTAACTTAGCTAGACATAATGAAAGAAAGGAAAATAGATAAACAAAATAAGAACATAAAAGTTAACTAAGGAAAGGAAAGGAAATGAAAGGCATAAACTTGATATTAATGAAAACAAAGCATAAAGAATACAAAGAGAGAAAACAAGAGCATGATCTTGATCTGGACACCAAGATGCCTAAATGCATGGCAAATGCCTCCTTTTATAGGCCAAAATTGGGAACTATTGATTTGATGACTAATTGATAAGTAGATGGTCAACCCTTGATTTGGTGACAATCCTTTTCTTCTCTTGTCTGTCCAAAACGTTATTGATAACGTCCAAATTAGAGCCACTTGAAACATGAAAGTTTTAGGAAATTGTCTCAGCTTTCTTATGTAAAAAATTCAGCTCATTTCGACTTCTAAAACTCTAGATATGACCAAAATACTGAACAGTGCTCGGGCTAGAGGACAGATTCGGGCTTCTTTGTTGTTACAACAATTTAGACTTGAAAATGGCCTTTTCAGATCTTAGGCTCCAGATGAAAGTTGTAGGCCTATGTCTTACCTTTCCATCCATATAAAGTAGACCTAAATCTGAGATCTATAGCTCTTGATATGACCCAATTACCGAACAGTGTTCCGGTTTGGATTGCACCGACATCTCTTTTCTAAGTTTGATCATCTCTTTGCCTTTGAAATTGAAGTTCTTAAAGTCATCAATCAATCCTTTCATTTATGTGATAGGCCTGCATTTAAAATGGACATTTACCATAAATTAAAGGTATCTTATATTATTAGATAGATTATTATAAAACGTACTTTAGTTAAGGACTTATTGATACTTCAAGTGCAAAATGATGATATAAAACCATGATAAAAGTGCACTTTTGAGTACTAATCAATTTTATATTACCATTTTGCACTTGAAGTATCAATAACTCATTAATTAAAACATGTTTTATAATAACAAGTTTGATACCATAAGATACCTTTAATTTATGGTAAATGTTTATCCTAAATGCTGACCTATCACATAAATAAAAAGATTGATTGATGAGTTAAAGTAATGAAATTGAAAGGATAAAGAGGGGGTGAAGTTTAGAAAGAGATGTTGGTGTGGTCCAAACTAGAACATTATTCGATATTAGAGTTATAGAACTTGGATTTAGATCTGCTTTATATGGATAAAAAGCTAAGACACAAGTCTAAAACTTTAATGAGAAGGAAAGAGTCCATTCTACTATTTGGAAGCCCAAATCTTATCAATAATATAGAAATTTGAATCTGTCTTGCAACTTAGATACTATTTAGTGTTCAGTTCATATCTCGAGTTCTAGAAGTCCAAATGACCTCAATTATTTTTCCCTGAAAAGTTAAGATAATTTTCTAGAACTTTGATGTGATGTTGGTTCAAATTATAACATTATCAATGATGTTTTATCCAAATAAGAAGATAAGGATTATCATCAAGTCAAGAGTTGGTCACCCACTCAACAATTAGTTAACAAATCAATAAAAGATCTTGGTTTCCAAATCAAGATCATGCTCTTGCTTTCTCTCTTTTTATTTTTGTAATGATTAAGTTTTGCTTTCATTAATATATTGTTCATGCCTTTCATTTCATTTTCTTTACTTAGTTAACTTTTATCTTATTTATGTTCTTATCTTGTTTATTTATATTTCTGTCTTTCATTATGTTTAGCTAAGTTTATTATATCAAGGTGAAAAGGTTACACTAAGGGTGTAATAATAAGTATAGTGTAAACTCAATATTATTGTTTGATTCTCATATTGATCTTCCATCTCAAAGTTCTCATTAACTTCTTCTTCTTCTTCTTCTTTTTCTTTACTACTACTGCTATTATTATTATTATTGTTGTTGTTGTTGTTGTTGTTATTGTTTATAATTTATAAAATTAACTTTTATATGGTTTGACTCTAGTTATGCTGGGTTATTTATTACTTCAGCACTTTTATACTTGGAAGAAAACATCAATCTTTTGGTCGGGTTATGATGCTGCAACATTGAAGGGTCCTTTTATAATGAGATCTATTTTGCTTGCAAGTACAAGGTTTAGTGGAAGAGAGACCTTTCTTTTCAATATAAATTTGATTTACTTTCACAATGATATATTTAATATTTTTTTTAAATAATGTAATTTTAGGTTTACAAACATTGAGGCTGCAAAAACAATAAACTTAGCCTTTAAATCATCAATGTAAATTCTATAATTTCAATGGATTTAGATATCGTGATGATGAATTAAAATTTTTCTAAAAAAACAGATTTCTAACATCTTGTTTTGGGGGAACTGGTCTTAATTCAAAAAGTCGTCACCTAGTATTATAGTTACTAAAAATCTTTACTGATCAACAAAGATTCCATGATACAAGACTAATTATGCATAATAAAAAATTCTATCACCACTCAAGCATTCTACCTAAGATAGATTATATTATTGATTTTGTTTTAAATTGCTAAATGTTTGTTTTTGTTTCATTCTTATGGTTTTTCTATAATATTCTTGACTCTGGCAGCACTGATTATTTTTTTACAAATATTTTCAATTCTAGTATTGATAAATATTGTATAACCTACAAAGTATGATATTTCTAACTCTTATATTAAAAAATAAATTTATAACATTTAAATTAAAAATAAAAAACTTAATTTATTTTTTTATATGAAATCTATCCTAATCATAGAGGCTAGAATGGACCCGGCAGAACTAACCTGTTATCTACCACAAGCGAATGACCAAAACCGTGCAGCAGCGAGCACGCGTGAATTAATTCACGCATGCATAGTAGATAGTTAATTAAAAATGGCAAGACCAGGAAGAGGAGAAGAACTTACCTGGGGACCAAGCTCGTTGTTGGGATTCTGGGAGAAGGCTAGGATTTGCCCCCATGCTCTTGGCTTCCCTCTCCTCTGCTGTTTTAGTCTTTACTCTGAGTTTTCCTTCTCCTGCTATCTCTCTCGTCTTCTCTCAGCTTTTCTTTTCTCTGCTTTCTTTTCTCTGTTTTTTCGTCTCCCCTTTTTGTTCTTTTTCTTTCCTTTTCTCCCCTGTTTTTCTCTTCTAGTGTTTTTTTCTTCTCTATTATCTCTCTAGCTCTCTGTCTCTTTGTCCTCCCTCTCTCTACTGGTTTCAGTTGGGTATTGCTGAAACTTCGGACAGTGAAGGGCTGCTGAAGGCTACGACTGAGGAAAGAGTTGTTTCTCCTGCTGTTGCTTGCTCATGGTGCAGTATAGAGAAGGTCGATCGCTCGTTGGAGGTGCAACTTGCTGCTGTTCCATGGCCGGTGCAAGACAAGTAGCTGGCGCAAGAGAGAGGACGTTGCTAAGCTGGAGCGGAGTTGCCTGAAAGGTCCTTCTAAACGCTGAAACTGCCTACAGTTGGAGTTTGTTAGAGTGGCTGAGGAACGCAACCACTGCTTCCCACGGCCAAGAAGACGATGGTTGCTGGGCATGTAGAGGTGAATTAAAGCTTACTGGCAGGGGGTGAATATTGCGCTTTGCATCCGGGCTTTTATCAAGGAGACTTTGAGGAAAAACAACAGCAGGGGTCCAACCTTGCTCTCTGTCACTCGCTGAGACTTTTCTGCATGCTATTGCTTGAGGTATTTTTTGGATGGTGTGGTAAAGTGAAGATTGGGAGTGAAGAGATGAGGGATGAGAGGCCTCGTGCAGCTTTCGCTTGGGATCGAATGGTTCTGGTGGATTAGTTACTGAAAATAGGGTTCTTTTTTTTTTTTTTCATTTTTTTAAAATTTTGTGTCCCCATATTTTCTTATAATGTCCTCCCCTGTATGCGTACAGTATTCATATCTATATTTATACTGTAAAAGTCAATCACGTGAGAATCTAACAAATTTTTTTTTTAAAAAAATTTAAATTTAAGAAAGAATAAATTTGAAAGTGAATAATTATTTTTATCTTAATGATAAAAATATAATGATAAAAATATATTATAATTTCTAGTTTTCGCTTAAGTTAATAAATCATACTTCTTATCAAAATAAATCTATAATATTTTAATTTTACATTTTAATCTAGTAAAATTAAATTAAAATTCAATGGATCAAAACTGAGTTATAACATATCTCGTGCATGGTTTTTAAAGTTTAAAGTTAATATTAATTTAAATAATTTTTTTATTTATATTAATTTGATTTGTTTACTGAAATTACTGAAATTTTTTATATAAATTTTTATTGCAAGAGAAAATTTAAATGGGAGAGAGTTGATAATGTTACAAAGAGGATTTGAGAGAATCACTTTGCAATTAGGTAAAATCAAAATCAGGATAATTTTTTTATTTCAAATATTAAAATTTTATTTTTCATTTGCTAACAGATAATTTATTGGTAACAAATAATTTATAATTTATTGGCAATAGATAATTTATTGGTAGCATATAAGTTGTGTGATTTTTTATGTGAGACGCAAAAAAAAGCTAAAAAATATATGATAGAAAACGAGTTTCTAGCCTGGAATGACATGACAATTTGGAAGGATTTTAGAATACCATATATCTTAAAGATTGTATGAGTGGACTACACTTAACATGTGATGTCCACGTTTCATTTGACGTTCACAATCTAGTGCAAAGAACAAGCACTGACGTGTTCATGATCTTGTTACCACGCACACTAGCAGTTTCGTTCCATTCATTTTGCATATGAAGTGAATGATAAAATTACTTTTTATTACTTTTATTACTTTTATTCTTTATTTTTTTTGGAAATCTTGTGGGCTACGATTCTCAGAAGCAAGTCAATCACAATAATGCTTTTTGTTAAAACGCATGTACGAAGTGATGAGTGCCAAAAAGTGGTGCAACAATTCATGGACTGCCAAGCTCAACACTTTGTGATATGTTGGTTTTCAACTATTTTTTTATTAAGTTATAATTTTGTTCAACTTGATAAATTTATTTTTTCTTTCCAATATATATATATATATATATAACAACTATTTGAAGGACATATATGAGGACAATCCTTTGATCCATTCGAATCTTAATCTAGATTTATAGTTAGAGGTAAGATTGTCTAGTGGGTCCAATAAAAATCAAGTTTATAAACTTTCTAATACCATGACCGAGAATTTATGGACAGCCCGTAGTGTTTTGACCGTTGCATGCTTGTAATAGGTTCTGAGCACTTAAACTTTTGAGTTCAAGACAATATTAAACCAACAAGTAAATGATAGGATGACCTATCTTAATGAAAAATATGAATGACTCACTATGGATTTTGAAGAACTTTGTCGAGTGGTAATGAAGATAAGATCACACATGGGTGGTCCATATGCTTCTTATTGGCCCCATGGTCCTAGCAATGATCAGCCTTCTCCTCCTCCTCAAGCTTCGCCTCTATTTTAAATTTATTGAATTTTAATATACAAATATTTAAATTTTAAAATTTTAAATTATTTAAATTTATTTTTATATATTTTCTTTTTATTTGATTTTAATTATTTTTCTACTTTTATTCAATATATTTTAAAATAATTCTGAAAGGGTTACCGACAAACCATATCCGTCTGTATATTATAGAGAGTTGGAAAAGAATTACTACAAATGTCACTACTATTGTTAACTCTTCGATAGAATTATAGATGATATACGTCCATGATTATTTACCAATACATATACTAACAGAAAAATAAAAACATAGATAGAAGTGCATACAGTATTCCATTGGTTGTATGGAAAACTTCCTGAGGCACATATTGATGGAATGAAGTGGATAATTTGTTTTTTAGCATGTTTTGTCAGTTTATAAATCCATTGGTAAATTTATTACTGATAAACTCACCGACAGATTAGAAATTACCAAAAAGAGTTTTTTTGATGGAGTATTTCTGTCCATAAGCCTATCAATAAATACTTACTAATAGATTATCAATATAAATACCGATGAAAATTTCCCTTAGTAAACTTGTTAAATCTAGTAGTGAAGAAAATCTTCTAACTTTCAATCTAAACATTAAATTGCATTCAAATTTGGCTAGGATGTTCCATAGGCCTGGTTTTATAAGGTATATATCGACTAAACTAGTTAAGTTTTGAAAAATCCTTAAATTCAACTTAGAAGATGTTGTTTGGGCAAATTTTGTTACGGTCTTTATATTTGGGTTTTTAATTGTTAATATTGGATTTTAGGTTTCTTTTCAATTCGCCTTAGTAATTAATACTTAAAAGAACATTTTTATTAAGATTTTATATCAGTATTTTGCACTTGAAGTATCAATAATTCTTTAACTAAAGCATGTTTTATAATAACAAGTTTGATATTATAAGATACCTTTAATTTATGGTAAATGTTCATTTTAAATACAAGTCTTTCACAGAAATAAAAGGATTAATTGATGAGTTCAACTCTGAAATTGAGAAGACAAAGAGAGGGTGAAGCTTATAAAAGAGATGTTAGTTCAGTCCAAACTGAAATACTGTTGAGTAATTAGATCATATCAAGAGCTGTAGAACTTGGATTTGAGTGTGCTATATATGGATGGAAAGCTAAGACATAGGCCGCAAAACAATGAAGTAGATAAAAATATAGATAAGTTTGGTTCCATAACTTCTCCAAAACTAAGCAATTAAGCTTGAAGAGGTGTTTTAACACTTAATACACTAAAGTCAACTGAAGTGGGAGCTATTGACCTAATGCTTGTTACATGGGTTAAGAAGGAAAACTTAAGGTAATCAAATATTGCACTATCTATATATCAGTATGTATAACCCAAGTTATTAAGCTCGTGCTTAAACACCTAATGCCCCACCAACTAGTCTGGGAGTCATTAGCCTAAAGCTTATTACATAGGTTAAAGATGCATTTTGTCATATGTATATATATTTTTTTTAAAAAAAAGAGAGAGAAAAGAAAAAAGAAGAAGATAATAATCTCAACTCAAAAAAGTTAAAGTTAGAACAAAATTTTATTTTTGTCCAACTAAAGCCCCATAACTATGTGCTGATATATTAAGTATAAAAAAAGGTTTATTAATATCTCGGTAAAGAGGTATTAATCAGATATATAAATTTAATAAGAGTTTGTTTATCTGAATAGATTAATGGATGTTAAATGATGAATGTCTTACTTTATAGAACTTGCAAATTATCTTGGTGAAGAGGTATTAAACATTTTGTACTTGAAGTATGAATAACTCCTTAACTAAAACATGTTTTATAATAACAAGTCTGATATTATAAGATACCTTTAATTTATTATAAGTTTTCATCTTAAATGCAGGCCTATCATATAAATGAAAGAATTGATTGATGAATTCAACTACTAAAATTGAGAAGACAAAAAGAGGGTGAAGCTTATATTAAAGATGTACTGTGTTATATGAATATATATTAAAAAAAATATAATCTCAACCTAAGAAAGTTAACCTTAAATATTAGAACAAAGTAAAAGAAAGGTGTTGATATATTAAAGTAAAGCCCTATAACTATGTGTTGATATATTAATCATAAAAGAAAGGTTTATTAATATCTTGGTAAAGATGTATTGAGTAGATATATAAATTTAAGGAGAGTTTGTTTATTTGAATAAATTAATAAAAGTTGAATGATGAATGTCTTACTTTGTAGAATTTACAAATTATTTTTCTATTTTAACATTTTGATTACTAGGGACTAGTAATAAGCGGGTTGAAGGGGTGTGATTAGTACTTAAAAGTGTATTTTTATCAAGGTTTTATATGAGCATTTTGCACTTGAAGTATGAATAACTCCTTAACCAAAACATGTTTTATAATAACAAGTCTCATATTATAAGATACTTTTAATTTATGGTAAATATTCATCTTAAATGAAAGCGTATCACATAAATAAAAAGATTGATTGATGAGTTCAACTACTGAAATTGGAAAGACAAAGAGAGGGTGAAACTTAAAAAAGAGATGTTGGTTTAGTCTAAACTAGAATACTGTTCGGTAATTGGATCGTATATGAAGTTGTAGAACTTGGATTTGGGTATGCTTTATGTGGATGAAAAGCAAAAACATATGCCTAAAACATTCATGATTATGCAAAACTAAATTTAGCTGTTTGGAAGCCTAAATGATAGCAACAATAGAGAAGACAAAATATGTCCTATAACCTAAATACTGTTCATTATTGAGCCCATATCTTGAGTTCTAGAAATCCAAATGACCTTAATTTTTGGTTGTTGGAAAGTTGATATAATTTCCTATAACTTTCATGATTCTAGTCTATTTGAATTCTTATGTTAGCAATAACGTTTTGTTCAAACAAAAAGATAAAGATTGTCATAAAGTCAAAAGTTAGTCACTTACTCAATAAGTAGTCATCAAATCAATAGTTTTAAATTTTGACATATAAGAGAAGACATTTGCCATGTATTTAGGTATGTTGGTTTTTAAACCAAGATCATGTTCTTGCTCTCTCTCTTTATATTTTTATAATGCTTAAGTTATGCTTATATTAATCTCTTATTTATGGTTCTCATTTCCTTTTCTTTACTTAGTTTAGTTTTATCTTATTTATGTTCTTATCTTATTTATTTTTATTTCTTTCTTTCATTATGTTTACTTAAGTTTAGTATGTTAAGGTGAAAAGGTTACACTAATAGTGTAAAAATTAGTATAGTGTAAACTCCACATGGATTTTAATGTTTGATACTAATATATTTTGTATTTGTTATCTTGTTTGCTTTTAATATTATGTTTTTTAAATGGTTAATCTAGATTTATATTGTCTAAAACCTGGTATAACAAATACTTGGTACTTTCATAGTCCAACTATATGGTATAACCTATACTTGTTGATTATGCATCAAAAGTATCATTAAATATTTTATTTTACATATGTATTTACTTTTTTTATTTGGATTTTTATAATAATTGATGTGCTTTTTAGTAATGAATTTTATTTTAATGTTTTGCTAGGTTTTTAGAGCTTAAATGGATTATGTTAGAAAATTTTAGTCGAAATTTAGAACAAAGAATTGAAGAAAATTTAGTTGAAGTTTGAAGCAAATCTTGGTTCAAATAAGTGCTCTAAATTTTTCTCAAAAAATCAATTATGTTCCAATCCTAGAAAAGATTATCATATGATCTATTTCAAGCCCAAACTTGCCTTATATTATGTACAAACTTCAACCATCAAACACTCAAGATTTCAATGTCAATCTTAGCCCAAATAATAGGTATATTTGTATGCTTATATGATGCTTAAATTCAGCCCTATATCAACCTTCAAATCAACTCAAGCACAATCCATGATCTTACATGTCTATACAATAAATAACTATTGATTTATTTTAGGTAATCCATTGATCTAAACTGAAAGCTGGAGGGGACATTGTTACATTATTTTGGGTCAAAAAGAAAAAAGAGATAGCTTATAAATGAGGAAGAAAAATGTGCACCAAAGTGGTTGCCAAGCTGACTTGACTTGATTTTTTAGAACACCTTTCAGTATTTTTCCCATAACTTTTGACCTAGTGTCTAAATGATCTATTTTTTAATGATTTAGAAAGGTCACATAATTTCTTGTAAATATATCTCTAATAGACATCTCTAGAAAAAGGCTTATAGGAGGGTTTACATTACTGTCCAAAATTAGCATCATATTTGTATCCGAATTTTTACTGAAATTATGTTGTGTTCTTCTTTGTAGATTTTAGTTCTTTAGTTTGTAAAACTTATTGTTTCAGTTTTATTCAAGTTATTTCATATTTATTAAAGTGTTCTTATACATAATCATGGTTGGCTAATCTATTTCTTGGATTCAAATAAAAAATGATGGAGGTTGAGGTGAGTTCTTTATGATATGAATGAATCTTAATGTTTATCTTCTTATTTTCTTCATGAATGTTTTATTATTGCAAAGAAATTTTAGAAATCATTTAGGTAATGTTATAATCTTGAATTTTTATGCATAAAATTTAGTTTTGGTATAGAGATTGCTTGATTCAATGTCTTACTTAATATGAAAATACTTGTTCATTCTTAAGCAATAATCAATTTTCATCTTTTTAAACTTCATTGTAATATCTTCCGATCTAATATCACCATCGTCAATATTAGGTTGAGTTATCTTATATATCATGAAGGAATCACCAATACATCACTATTAAAATTTATTTGGACCAAGACTTATTTTTTCTTCATTTAAAATCTATTTACACATTTTCATCCTTGAAAATAAATCCATCAATTACTTTCAACCAAGTTATTGTTAATTTAATTTTTCTTGACTTTTTTTTGTTACTTAGCTTAATTTTCTGATTTAGCTCTCTGTAGATATGACCTTAATCTTACTGAGTTAATTACTACATCGCATACTCGTGTATTTTTGAGTTTAAACAAGCTGATCATAAAAAGCGGTCAAATACCTGTGCTATGAAAGGAACTTGATTTGTTGTTAATATAACTAATAATCATGAATACCTAACAACATTTATAAGTATTAGCATTATTCGAATAAGATAAATAATATAATCATATTAACTATTTATAGTTCGATTGGAAACTCCTTTGTGGGTGGTTTTTAATTGAATGATGAAAGGAGTTTATACTTTATTTGTTTGAAATACCATTACTAGATCCTCTAATATTGACATTTGTTTTTATCATTATTTACTCATCATTTTAATCTTACATCTTAAAATCTTCTTTAACTTATTATTATTGTTGTTGTTGTTATTCATATTACAATTATTATTATTATTATATAGTTTACCTCCTTGTGGTTTGACCCTGGTCTTGCTAGATTATTTATTATTTCAACACTCTTGCACTTGAAAAAAAAGATCAATCTTTTGGTTGTGTTATTTAGAATTGTGATTCTCAACCTTATAAGGTCAATTTATTATATTACTAGAAAATCGATAGGTACAAATGAAAATACCAAGGGAATATTTTTATTAGCAAATTGCTGATGGATTTTACTAATGTAAATATTCCCTCGATATTTACCAAGGGAATTATAGTGGGAAAAAAATTAAAACAAATAAAAAAATAATAAAGTGCCATTTTGACCAAAGAAATTATCGAAAATAAATTCAGTTAGTAATTCTATTAGTAAAATCATTGGTAAATTATCAACACTATTCATCATGTTAATTATAAAAAGAATCACTGATGAAATATTTCATTGATATTTTACAGAGAGCTCTAGAACTATTTACTTTCTAATTATATTGTTAAATATTATTCATTACAAACAAAATCATTGACAGATTGAAAAGTCATCAGTATTATTTGGCGGTTTTTTAAAAAATTTAGAATAAATTCAAAATTTAAATTAAACATTACAAATAAAATCATCGATAAAATGATTAAAAATATTAATATTTAATTATCTGTTGGTAAAACTGTCGGTACAACACCCAATAAAAAGCTTAAAATCCTTAATTTCACAACAGACTAGTCTCCTTTCTTCTTTTCTTTTCTCTTTAACTCCTCTTCTCATTCATGCTCAGGTATGTCTTCTTTTTTTCCTTCTCTTCTCTTCTCTTCTCTTCTTTCCTCAACTCCTTCTCTTTTTCTTCATGTTCAAGTATGTCTTCTTCTTCTTTTTTATTTTTTCTTCTCAGTTTTTTTTCTCTTCTTAGCCTCACTTGCAACTACATTAAGGTTAAAAAAAAATTTCATTGTATTTTTTATTTTATTTTTAATTTTTTATCTTCTTCATAATTGTATGAATGTTGTTGTAGGATTTTTTTTCTTATGGGATTAATTTTTTATTTATAGGATTTTTAAATTTTTTTCATATGAATTTTTTTAGTTGAATTTATTTTTTTGTGTTATTTATTTGTTGTAAATTTTTTTGAGTTGATTTTCTTCTTCTTTTTTTCCAANTTTTTTATTTATAGGATTTTTAAATTTTTTTCATATGAATTTTTTTAGTTGAATTTATTTTTTTGTGTTATTTATTTGTTGTAAATTTTTTTGAGTTGATTTTCTTCTTCTTTTTTCCAAGCATTTTGATTATTATAGAATGTTGATTAATATTAATTTAATTATCTTATATTTTTGTAAAATATATATTTTTTAAAAAATATTTTAAATAATTTCCTATAGAATTACATATAGTTTGTTTCTAAGGGATTACTAACCAAATGAAATATTGTTTTAGTCATTTATTTAGCCAGTAAACCTACTGGTAATAATTTGTTTATTACCAATAGACTTATCGATAAAAAAAATTACCGATGAAAGATTTATCTACAAAGACTTCTTATTAGTGATTTCATTAGTAATTTTTTTTACTATTAGAATGGTAATACAAATACCGATAGAAAATTTTGTCGGTAAATTTAAAGATTGCGGTAGTGCTACTAATATAAGAAAGACAAACTATATTAGAGAAAGATATCTAATTATAAAACAAAACATGAATTGGGGTTTTTGTAGTTAAAATCCTTTTTGATGGTAAGCTATCTATAACTCTAATAATCAATAATTGATCATGGAAAAAAGCAAATTGTCATGAAGTGAATTAATATATTGAGGGACATCTGGCTTTTATTAAAAACCAATTCTTGTAATATGGTTAAACAGATTGAACTTTAACTTAAAATAATTTTTAATATTAATGTAGCGGGACATCTGATTTTTATTAAAAATCAATTCTTGTAATATGGTTAAACAGATTGAACTTTAACTTGAAATAATTTTTTAGTATAATATTAAAAATTCAATGAGTTTGAATCTCATTATTTTTGTCATTTTTTATTAGATTAATAGATTTTTGAGCTAGATTTAAGTTAAAAGAAATTTGAGAAAGTGTATTAAGGAATTAATATAAAATCATTTCTAAAATAAATTAAGTTTAAAATTTTAATTTCATATCCAATAACTAAACTTTAAAAAAGAGTTATAGCCTCTTAATTGTGGTATATCTGTGCAAGCACTCCAAATTAAAACGATGTTAAGCCATGCTTGTATTTACATACGGCCCTCGATGGTTGTGGGGGGCAAATTAAAAGCAATAGCCTCGTGACCTCCTCGCCCCACACACACTAAAATGTACCTTGAGAGCCTACAAATAATTGACTTGTTTTGGAGATACACTCTCGATATGTTTGCTCACGTGAAAAATTATAGATTGATTAGCTTTCATTTGTCAGTTTCATCTGTTCCATTGTTGCTTGCCATACTCCATCGTTGTTTTTTCAGAAGGCATGCTCCCAGCTCGACATTCTCTCCTCTCTCTTTTTTTTTCCTTCTTTTTTTCCCCATTTTTTCTATTTACTTTACTACCTTGGAAGCAATTTCATACCAATGTTCTTGGACACCATAAAATTAAATAATCCAAGAAAGGCCATTTTATTTTGTTTTCTATCTGATTTTGGCATGAGAAGCTTGCATTGAAGATTCCCAAATTTCCCATGCTTTAGCTATTGTGTTAGTGTTTGTGTCCTGGAGATTCTAATTACTAAAAGTCTTTATTTGAATTGTTTTTTTTTATTATATCCATGTTTTTTATAAAAATAATTTAGTCTCTAAATGATTCCTTTTAAATTAAATTCCTAAATATCAAATTATAAAAATAATAATGCTGATACTTGTAAATATTGTCATACATTTATGATTATAACTTATGTGAAGAATAAATGAAGTTTCTTTTATAGCACAAGTGTCAATTATACCATATGGTTAGACTATGAAAGTGTCAAGTATTTCTTGTACTAAGTGTTATATAATATAAATCTAGATTAATCATTTAACTAGCAAAGTATTAAGAGTGAATAAGAAAACAAATATAAAACGTGTTAGTATCAAACATTAAAGTCCATGTTAAGTTTATACTATACTTATTTTTATACCATTAGTATAACCTTTTCACCTTAACATAATAAACTTAGCTAAACATAATCAAGAAGAGAAATATAAATAAACAACATAAAAACACAAGTATAGTAAATGAAATGAAAAACATAAATAAGAGATTAAAAAATACAACATGAAATAAAACATAAACATTACAAAACTATAAAGAAAGAAATAAAGAGTATGGTCTTGATCTGAAAATCAAGATGTCTAAATGTATGACAAACGCCTTTTTTTATATGCCAAAATTAGAAACTATTGATTTGTTGATTAATTATTGAGTGGGTGGCCAACTCTTAAATTGGTGACAGTCCTTATCTTATTGTCTAAATAAAATATCATTCATAATGTCAGAATCTAAATTAACCTTACCATGAAAGTTCTAGGAAATTGTCTGAACTTTCTAGAAAAAAAACATTGAGGTCATTTGGATTTTACAACTCAAGATATGGGTTGAACACTGAATAGTGTATGAGATGTAGGATAGATTTGGACTTCTATGTTATTGTTAAGATTTGGACTTCCAAACAATAAAATTGAGTCTTGACTTTCATGAAAGTTTTAGAGCTCTGCCTTAGCTTTCTATCCATATAAAATAGACCTAAATCCAAGTTTTACAACTCTAGTTATGATTCAATTATCGAACAATGTTCTAGTTTGGATTAAACCACCATCTCTTTTCTAAGCTTCTCCTTTTATTTGTCCATTTAATTTCAATACATCAACTCATCAATCAATCTTTTATTTATGCAATAAACTTGCATTTAAAATAAATATTTACCATAAATTAAAGGTATCTTATAGTAATAGATTTGTTATTATAAAACATGTTTTGGTTAAGGAATTATTGATATTTTATGTGTAAAATGATGATATAAAACATTGATAAAAATACATTTTTTAAGTACTAATCACACCCCTCAACTAGCTTATTACAAGTCCCTAGTAATTAAAATATTAAAATAGAAAAACAATTTATAAATTCCACAAAGTAAGGTATTCATCATTCAACTTTAATTAATCTATCTAGATAAATGATTAGTATTTAAAAGTAAATTTTTATCAAGGTTTTATATTATCATTTTGCACTTGAAGTATCAATAACTCCTTAACTAAATCATATTTTATAATAACATATCTAATATTATAAGATACCTTTAATTTATCATAAATGTTCATTTTAAATGCATGTCTATCACATAAATAAAAGGATTGATTGATAAGTTCAAGAACTAAAATTAAAAAGACAAAGAGATGGCCAAACTTAGAAAAGAAATGCTAGTGTAGTCCAAACCGGAATACTGTTTGGTAATGGAGTCATATCTGGAGTTATAGATCTCAGATTTTGGTCTACTTTATATGTATGGAAAGGTAAGACATATGCCTACAACTTTCATAGGAGACTAAGATTTAAAAAGACCACTTTCAAGTTTAAATTATAGTAATAACAAAGAAGTCTTAATCTGTCCTGTAACCTGAATACTGTTAAGTATTTGGCTCGTATCTAGAGTTCTAGATGTCCAAATGATCTTAATTTTTTTTCCCTAGAAAGCTGAGATAATTTTATAGAAATTTCATGTTTTCTAGTGGTTCTAATTCTGATGTTTTTAATAATGTTCTGGGTATACAAGAGAAGATAAGGATGTCACTAAGTCAAAAGTTGGCCACCCACTCATTAATTAGTCATCAAATCAATAGTTTTCACTTTTTGCCTATAAAAGAAGGTATTTTCCATGTATTTAGACATCTTGGTTTCTAGATCAAGATCATGCTTTTACTTTCTCTCTTTGAATTTTTGTATTACTTATGTTTTGCTTTCAATAATATCAAGTTTATGCCTTTCATTTCCTTTCCTTTACTTAGTTAACTGATACGACTAAAAGATTAATGTCTTTTCTCAAGAGCAGGAGTGTCGAAGTAATAAATAAACCAGCAAGACTGAGGTCGAATCATAGGGAGGTTAATTATATAAATTATAAACAACAATAATAACAATAATAACAACAACTATAATAACAATAATAATAGTAGTAGTACTGGTAATAGTAATAGTAATAGTAGTAGTAGTAGTAATAAAGAAAAAGAAGAAGAAGTTGATGATGAGAACTTGGAGATAGAATATTAATGTAAGGATTAAACAATGATAATAACAAATATCAAGGTTAGAAGTTTCACTAACGGTATATCAAACAAGTATAGTATAAACTCTTATTGTTCAATTGGAAACCACACACAAAAGAGGTTCCAATCGGATTATAGAATGTTAACATGATTACATTAGTCATCTTATTCAATTAATGCTAATACTTACAAATTTCATCAAGTATTCATGATTATGTTAACAACAAATCAAGTTCCTTTCATAGCTCAAGTGTCGGTTATACCATACAGAATAGGCTATGACAGTGCTGTTGCGATGTCGCGGTCGCACAAATTAATTACCCTAGCCTAAAACACACAAGATAGTATAGAGCAAGCAAGGGATCGATCCCATAAGGAAGATTTAGTTCAGATTTTTATGCTATACGTTATGCAATTAGGGGGGTTTTGATTTGTGATAATCTAAAATATGGAAGAAATTAAACTAGTGAACACAATCAATTAAAACTGAAATTTATCAAGAAAACAAACCTTGGTCACAAGCACACATCCACCTACAGAAATCAGAACTGATCCTTGAAACGAAACTCCAGTTTATATTTTGAATTTTTATCTTTTCTTAACTTTGGTTAATTAACGGATCCGCCGTATAACTAGCCCTAACCAACAAATAATCACAGTGTCCGCACTAATGATTTAATCTAATGGCAGCCTTAAGATCTAGATAAATTCATTAATCTTAACAACCAAGTTGTCTGCTTGTGTTGCTTTGATCGAATGTTTTCCCTAAGTTTAATAACGTAGTTCCGCCACAATTATCAAGCTTAGTTGCTTCACAAGTTTATATACCCTAACTCCGGTTTTGATATCAAACTTAGCAATAGATTGTTCACAATAATAACTTAGAGTTCGCTCTAGCAATTATCAACAACAATCATAGAAAATATGGATAGGAAACATTCATACTCGTTCATAATACAAACTGAAAATAAATGGAAGAATAAATCTCACAGTTCTTGAAATCTGAAAGTTTCTGTGTCCTTGCAACCAAGAAAAGAGCTTAGCCTTGCATATCTATTGAACAACTACTCCTAAAGATAAAAGAAAGCATTATTTCTAGTATGTAGAGAGGAGAGTTTGTGTTTCTTCACTTCTAGTTGCTACCACCTTTCTTTGGTTCTATTGCACTCCCCTCCTCTCCTTTGTTGGCTCTCATGGTGTCTATATATAGGCTTCAATGGCAGCTTCTCTTGCTTCTTTATCAATAATGGTGGCTACCAAACTTGCCAAACTTGCCAAACTTTGACATTAGTAGTCACCACAAACAATCCACCATTGCAGCCTCCTTCTTTGACAATGGCAGCATTCCAACTTGCAGCTGGTTTGTGGTTGGTGATTTGAGGTTGGTGGATTCAGGTTGGTGGCTACTTTTCTTGACCTTCTAGATTGGTTTACTAGAGGGGCTAAATTGCTGAAATTATAACTTGGATGATAGTTTAGAAGCTTCGAAACATAATTTGGATTCATTTCTTCACGAAACCTGATTGCTGGCAAAATTCGGTTGTCATCTTTGAAAAATCATATCGCCCTCATATGACATCGTTTTTTGCTGAACCTTGGAGCGTTTCTAGAACCTTGAATCAGGAATCCAAAAAAATTGAGTATACATCAATTGGACTTCTATAGCTCCAGATATGGAATTTTGAATGGACAAAGGTCAATAGTGGCAGAATACGAGATTTGACTTTGAAGGATGTGAATTCTATGATCTTCCTCTTCTTATTTTTCTTGCATTACATTTCCAGAAATGTATGGATGTTAGCTTTTTAAAGCCACTAGAATCACTTCATTTTGATCTCTAGAACTTACGCTCTGCACAAAACATCGAGTGAACGTCAAATCTACCAATTATCTCCAATTTACTCCTTTTTGCTTTTTTCATCCAAATGTGCCTTCAAAACATAAAACAAAGAATATCAAGACATTTTACATATAAAACATGGACAAAACATTAGGTAAATGTGGGTGAAACTATCGAATAATATGGTTACATCAAATACCCCCACACTTAGCTCTTTCTCATCCTCGAGAAAGGATAAATAAAATTAAATTGAAAATAACCATGATCAATCTCTTAATCTCCCATCAATGTCCAAGAGTACAAGCATTATAAATAAGAATATAATAAAAAAGGATAAAATAAATAATTTTTTATGAATTTGTTTACATGCAAACTTCAAAATTCAATCAATCGTCGGGATTGAAATGAAATCTATGCCATGCCAAAGTGATAGGTCCTCTCATTGATATACACTCCAACACTCATGTGTTTAGGGTTTATGTGTTTAAATCTCTCAAATTCAATCAAATAGTATGTTCTACCATAAGCTTGCTTTTCAATCTCATCTCCATTACTAATATATTACAAACAATGTATGAATCAAAAGGTATTATATTTTGGTTGTAATGGGGCAAAGGTTAAGGTGAGGTAAAAGAGAGTAAAAGAAAAGGTTCAAATCAAAGAAAGTAGAGCATTCTGAAAAATGATATTTCAAACAATATATTCCATCAAAGCACATAAATGTTTCATCTTTAATCACCAATGCTTAACTTCTTTGGATTTCAAGCTTTTGCAACATAAAATCTTAAGAACATAAATGAACCAATGGGAGTTAAAAAGATCAAACACAATTTTTTTTTTAAGAACAACAAAGAAAACTAAAATAAGAAAATAAAAATTCTCCCAATACCCCACACTTAAAACATAACATTGTCCTCATTGTTGAAATAAAAGCAAAGGAACATAAGAGAATGACAGAAAATAACTTAAAATACAAAAAAATAAAAGATAAGGAAAAAGAGAGCAAATCTGATTTTTCTTTTTGTGTGCTGGGTTGCCTCCTAGTAAGCGCTTTTGTTTTATGTCATTGGCTTGATATGTGGCATGCTCATTCTTTATAGATTGGCTCAGCTAACTCTACAGAAGCAGTGAGTTCTGCCGTCCAACCTTTATAAAAAGGTTTCAAACGATGTCCATTGACCTTGAGTACTTTGCTGGTTTCTAAACTTGTGATTTCAACTGGACCATAAGGAAAAATATTAGAAACAACAAAGGGTCCAATCCAACGAGAGCGCAATTTTCCAGGAAAAAGTTTTAAACGCGAATGATAAAGAAGGACAGTCTCCAACATGAAATTCCTTTCTTGTAAGCATTTGGTCATGAAGATGCTTAGTCTTTTCTTTGTAAATTTTTGCATTCTCGTAAGCATCATTTCAAATTTCTTCCAACTCTTACAGTNNGAATTTCTTCCAACTCTTGCAGTTGCAATTTTCTTGCAATCCCAGCAGCATCATAATCCATGTTGCATTGTTTAATGGCCCAAAAAGCTTTGTGTTCAAGCTCCACTGGTAGATGACATGCTTTCCCATAAATCATTCTATAAGGTGACATTCCTATAGGTGATTTATAAGCAGTCCTATAAGCCCAAAGTGCATCTCCAAGGCGTAGACTCCAATCTCGTCGGTTAGGTTGCACTGTTTTCTCCAAAATGGACTTGATTTCTCGATTGGAAATTTCAGCTTGGCCATTCGTTTGCGGATGATATGCTGTGGATGTTCGATGAGTCACGTGATATTTGCGTAGCAATGCTTCCATGGAACGATTGCAGAAATGAGTGCCACGATCACTAATGATAGCTTTAGGGATGCCAAACCTATCAAATATGTGAGTCCTGACAAAATCTAAAACAACCTTAGCATCGTTATTTCGTGTGGCTTTCGCCTCAATCTATTTGGACATATAATCAACAGCAAGAAGAATATAAAGATTTCCAAAAGAAGAAGGAAATGGACCCATAAAGTCAATACCCTAAACATCAAAAATTTCACTTACAAGAATATTTGTTAAAGGCATTTGATTTTTATGAGTGATATTACCTGTTCTTTGGCATTTTTCACATGATTTGCAGAAGTGATATGCATCTTTAAAAATAGAAGGCCAATAAAAACCACTTTGAAGTACCTTGTGGGCTGTTCTTTTTGCTTCAAAATCCCCACCACAAGAATGAGAATGACAAAAAGTGAGAATGGAATGAAATTCATCCTGTGGTACACATCTCGTTACTACTTGATCCACACAAATTTTCCACAAGTAAGGAGTATCCCAAAAATAATATTTAGCATCAGCTCGTAACTTGTCCTTTTGGGATGTAGACAAACCTGGAGGGAATTCTTTAGTGACTAAATAGTTCACCAAATCAGCATACCATGGTCTTGTAGAGGAGTGCAACATATACAACTGTTCATCAGGAAATGTTTCTCTTATTGTTTCAGTTGGAATATCATCGGTCCTCAGTCGACTCAAGTGATCAGCCACATGGTTTTCAGCACCTTTTTTGTCTTTGATCTCAAGATCGAATTCTTGTAAAAGTAAGATCCACCTAATCAGTCTTGGTTTGGACTCCTGCTTCTTTAAAAGATACCTAAGAGCTGCATGGTCAGTAAAAACAATGACTTTTGTACCAAGCAGATATGACCTGAATTTTTCAAGAGCAAACACCACTGCAAAAAGTTCCTTTTCAGTTGTATGGTAATTGCATTGTGCTCCATCCAACATGCGAGAAGCGTAGGCAATAACATGCAAATTCTTCCCAATTCTTTGCCCAAGCACAACTCCTACCGCATAGTCACTCGCATCACACATTATCTCAAAAGGTTCATCCCAATTTGGTGGTTGGATGATAGGGGCAGATGTGACACGTCTCTTAAGCTCATCATGGGCATCTTTACAGGCTTGATCAAACACAAAATCCACTTCTTTGGCTAATAATCTGCACAAAGGTGCTGTAATCTTCGAGAAATCTTTCATAAAGCGTCGATAGAAACCTGCATGACCTAGAAAAGAACGAACTTCCCTTACGCATGAGGGGTAAGGCAATGATGAAATAACATCTATCTTAGCTTTATCAACTTGTAATCCACGTGAAGACACAACATGCCCAAGAACTATTCCTTGTTCTACCATAAAATAACACTTTTCATAGTTCAAGACAAGGTTTGTTTCGATGCACCTTTTTAGGATGAAAGATAAATTTTCTAGACATTTATCAAAAGAATCACCATATACCGTGAAATCATCCATAAAAACCTCGATTATTCTTTCAACATAGTCAGAAAAAATACTCATCATGCATCTTTGAAAAGTTGCAGGAGCATTACAAAGACCGAAAGGCATTCTCCTATATGCATATGTATCAAATGGACAAGTAAATATAGTTTTTTCTTGATCCTTAGGATTAATAACAATCTGATTGTGTCCACTATATCCATCAAGAAAGCAATAAAAAGACTTACCTGCTAGGCGTTCAAGCATTTGATCTATGAATGGTAAGGGAAATGATCTTTGCGTGTAGAAAGATTGAGCTTTCTATAATCAACACACATTCTTCATCCACTCGAGATGCGAGTAGGAATGAGCTCATCATTTTTGTTTTTCACCAATGTGATTCCGGTCTTTTTAGGCACCACATGGATTAGCGCCACCCATTTACTGTCAGTGATGGGGTAAATGACTCCTGCATCTAACAGTTTTAAAATTTCAGCTTTCACTACCTCCATCATAAGTGGGTTCAACCTCCTTTGCAGTTCCCTTGTTGGTTTTGCGTTGTCCTCCAATAGTATGTGATGCATACACATTGAGGGACTAATGCCCTTGATGTCAGCTAAAGTCCATCCAATGGCCGTTTTGTGATCACACAGCAACTTCACAAGTTTTTCCTCTTGTATACTTGTCAAACCTTTTGCTATGATAACAGGAAGTGTATTGTTGTCTTCAATGAATACATACTTCAAATTATCAGGCAAAGGTTTTAATTCTAACTCGGGGGCCTGTAAAATAGATGGTAAAAGCTTTTTATGTGAGAGTAATAAATCAATAAAAATTTGGCATACTTGGGAATTTGCTTGATAGCATCAAGCAAAGGAATGTTGAGTTCTACTTTCTTGAAAATCTCTAAAATTTCTTTTTCTTTGTCCTCTTTCTTTGACCTAGAAGAACTCACAGGAAAGGGTGGAATTGCTTTAAAACTGGAATTCATTGAGTGAGGAGTTACCTTTGGAGTGTTGGTCGTTGTTTCAGTTTGGAAAGGAGAAGGATGTTTCTTCTTTGTATTCAATTCAGTTTTTATCTCTTCTTCTTCCTCTATCTCAATCTCTTTCGACCTTTTCTCTTCAAGTTCTTTCCAACTTCGCAACATGATCGCACTAACATTTTCTTTTGGATTCAATGCTTGGGAAGGCAATTTTCCATTCATTTGTGCCTCCAATTTCCGTACACTTGAAGCTACTTGCCCCATTTGCCTTTCCAAGTTGTGAATACTTGACCTTGTTTCCTGTTGAAAAGACATGACATTTTGTTGCAAGGTAACAGTATTAGAAGCCAAAGTTTTCATCATCTCACGAAGATCATCATTGGATGACGACCCCGTAACATTGGAGTTTGTTAATGGAGGGGGTTGTCTTGCTTGATAATTCTGTTGGGGCTGAAATCCATGAGGATGGAATTGGCGGCCTTGATTGCCTTGTTGGGATGGGTTGCCATAGCGTAAGTTGGGATGATCTCTCCATCCGGGATTGTACGTGTTGGAAAAGGGATCATATTTACGCTGGGGCTGTCCGTTGAATGCTCCATCAATTGCATAAGCTTGTTCAATATAATCTTCTTGCATTGTTGGGCACATATCCGAAGCATGTCCTTGTAAGGAGCATATGCTACAAACTTTCACCTGCTGCACATTTCCACAAGCCAAAGAACGCACAAGAGAAGTAAGATCATTAACTTTATTCTCAATGTTAGAAATATTTACCTCATTTACTCGTTTGTTGGAGAAGTCTCCACGAGTGCCAAACTGTTTTGAGTTGGCTGCCATGTTTGAGATCAATTGGCGTGCAGCCTCAGGTGTCTTATCCACCAATGCGCCTCCACTTGCAGCATCAATGATACTACGGTCAGTAGGAATTAATCCTTCATAGAAATATTGAATGAGCAGTTGATCGGGTATTTGATGATGAGGACATTGAATGCACAGTTGCTCAAACCTTTCCCAATACTCGGAGAGTGTCTCTCCATGAGATTGCCGAATCCCACATATTTCTTTCCTTATGTTGGCAACTCGAGATGCTGGGAAATACTTCTCAAGGAAAATCTTCTTCATTGCATTCCAAGTTCCAATAGATCCTGGGAGAATAGAGAAAAGCCATGCCTTTGCTGCCCCTTTTAAAGAGAAAGGGAAAGCTTTCAACTTAACCCGTTCTTCATCAACTCCATTCGGTTTCATGCCAACGCAAACCATATGGAACTCCTTGAGATGAGTATGTAAATCTTCTCCTGCAAGACCATTAAATGTTGGTAACAAATGTATAAAACCAGATTTGAGCTCAAAGTTTACATTATTGTCAATGTTTATGCATAGTGGCTGATTTTCCACATTAGGAGCAGCAAGCTCCTTGAGTGTTTGTTGTCGTGCAATAGCCATGGAGTTGAAGCGAGCTTCCTTTCTTAACCTGCGTAAAGTGCTTTCTATTTCAAAATCAACCTGCACTTGAATTTGATTAGTAGAACGGGTCACAGGCATCAATCACTAAGAAAACTCAAAAGAAACCAATCACATAAGAAACCAAAAACAATGCAAATTGTACGAAAATCCTACGCTAGAAAACTAAAACTACCTAAAACCCTTAGAAAATAGTGGAATTTGGCCTCAATAGGGTGGGGCTAGTAGTATACTACTAGTCTTGTTCAAAACGTCGTTTTCCTTCAGAAAAAGAAAATCAGAAACCTAATTCCACAAACAATTCTGTTTTGAACAGTAACGCCACCGCAAATAAATAGTACTACCGCAAGCAAAAAATAAAAAAAAATTGTTTTCTTTTTTCAGAAATATAAATACAAAATCACAGCAACTAAAAATAATAGTACAAGCACAAGAATCAACTAAAATTACCTCCCCGGAAACGGCGCCAAAATTTATTGCGATGTCGCGGTCGCACAAATTAATTACCCTAGCTTAAAACACACAAGATAGTATAGAGAAAGCAAGGGATCGATTCCACGAGGAAGATTTAGTTCAGATTTTTATGCTATACGTTATGCAATTGGGGGGGTTTTGATTTGTGATAATCTAAAATATGGAAGAAATTAAACTAGTGAACACAATCAATTACAACTGAAATTTATCAAGAAAACAAACATTGGTCACAAGCACACATCCACCTACAGAAATCAGAACTGATCCTTAAAACGAAACTCCAGTTTATATTCTGAATTTTTATCTTTTCTTAACTTTGGTTAATTAACGGATCCACCGTATAACTAGCCCTAACCAACAAATAATCACAGTGTCCACACTAATGATTTAATCTAATGGCACCCTTAAGATCTAGATAAATTCATTAATCTTAACAACCAAGTTGTCTGCTTGTGTTGCTTTGATCGAATGTTTTCCCTAAGTTTAATAACGTAGTTCCGCCACAATTATCAAGCTTAGTTGCTTCACAAGTTTATATATCCTAACTCCGGTTTTGATATCAAACTTAGCAATAGATTGTTCACAATAATAACTTAGAGTCCGCTCTAGCAATTATCAACAACAATCATAGAAAATATGCATAGGAAAACATTCATACTCGTTCATAATACAAACTGAAAATAAATGGAAGAATAAATCTCACAGTTCTTGAAATCTGAAAGTTTTTGCGTCCTTGCAACCAAGAAAAAAGCTTAGCCTTGCATATCTATTGAACAACTACTCCTAAAGATAAAAGAAAGCATTATTTCTAGTATGTAGAGAGGAGAGTTTGTGTTTCTTCACTTCTAGTTGCTACCACCTTTCTTTGGTTCTATTGCACTCCCCTCCTCTCCTTTGTTGGCTCTCTTGGTGTCTATATATAGGCTTCAATGGCAGCTTCTCTTGCTTCTTTATCAATAATGGTGGCTACCAAACTTGCCAAACTTGCCAAACTTTGACATTAGTAGTCACCACAAACAATCCACCATTACAGCCTCCTTCTTTGACAATGGCAGCATTCCAACTTGCAGCTGGTTTGTGGTTGGTGATTTGAGGTTGGTGGATTCAGGTTGGTGGCTACTTTTCTTGACCTTCTAGATTGGTTTACTAGAGGGGCTAAATTGCTGAAATTATAACTTGGATGATAGTTTAGAAGCTTCGAAACATAATTTGGATTCATTTCTTCACGAAACCTGATTGCTGGCAAAATTCGGTTGTCATCTTTGAAAAATCATATCGCCCTCATATGACATCGTTTTTGGCTGAACCTTGGAGCGTTTCTAGAACCTTGAATCAGGAATCCAAAAAAATTGAGTATACATCAATTGGACTTCTATAGCTCCAGATATGGAATTTTGAATGGACAAAGGTCAATAGTGGCAGAATACGAGATTTGACTTTGAAGGATGTGATTTCCATGATCTTCCTCTTCTTATTTTTCTTGCATTACATTTACAGAAAGGTATGGATGTTAGCTTTTTAAAGACACTAGAATCACTTCATTTTGATCTCTAGAACTTACGCTCTGCACAAAACATCGAGTGAACGTCAAATCTACCAATTATCTTCAATTTACTCCTTTTTGCTTTTTTCATCCAAATGTGCCTTCAAAACATAAAACAAAGAATATCAAGGCATTTTACATATAAAACATGGACAAAACATTAGGTAAATGTGGGTGAAACTATCGAATAATATGGTTACATCAAGTGCCAAGCATTTGTTGTACCAAGTGTTATACAACATAAATCAAGATTAATCATTTAACAAGCAAAGTATTAAAGAGTGAACAAGATAACAAATACAAAATATGTTAGTATCAAACATTAAAGTCCATATTAGGTTTTTACTATACTTATTCTTACACCATTAGTATACCCTTTTCACCTTGACATAATAAACTTAGCTAAACACAATAAAAGAAAGAAAAATAACTAAACAAAATAAGAACATAAATAAGATAAAAGTTAACGAAGTAAATGAAAGGAAATGAAAGGCATAAACTTCATATTAATAAAAGCAAAGCATAAACACTACAAAAAATACAAAGAGAGAAAGCAAGAGCATGATCTTGATCTGGAAACCAAGATCCATAAATGCATGACAAATGCCTCCTTTTATAGGCCAAAATTAGGAACTATTGATTTGATGACTAATTGATGAGTTGGTGACCAACTCTTGACTTGGTGACAATCTTTATCTTCTCTTGTCTACCCAAAACGTCATTGATAACATCAAAATTGAAGCCATTTAAAAACATGAAAGTTGTAGGAAATTGTCTCGGCTTTCTTATGTAAACAATTCAGCCCATTTTGACTTTTACAACTCTAGATATGACTAAAATACTGAACAGTTCTCGAGCTGGAGGACAGATTCGGACTTCTTCGTTGTTGTTATAATTTATACTTGAAAATGACCTTTGTAGATCTTGAGCTCCATATGAAAGTTGTAGGCATATGTCTTACCTTTTCATCCATATAAAGTAGACCTAAATCTGAGATCTATAACTTTAGATGTGATCCAATCACTGAATAGTGTTCCGGTTTGGACTACACCGACATCTCTTTTCTAAGTTTGGCCATCTCTTTGTCCTTTCAATTTCAGTTCTTAAATTCATCAATCAATCCATTCATTTATATGATAGGCCTACATTTAAAATAAACATTTACTATAAATTAAAGGTATCTTATATTATTAAATATATTATTATAAAACATGTTTTAGTTAAGGAGTTATTGATACTTTAAGTGAAAAATAATGATATAAAAACTTGATAAAAATACACTTTTAAGTATAAATCATTAACTTTTATTTTATTTATGTTTTTATTTTGTTTATTTATTTTTCTTTCTTTCATTATGTTTAGTTAAGTTTATTATGTCAAGATGAAAAGGTTACACTAATGGTGTAAAAATAAAATAAGTATAGTATAAACTCAACAAGGACTTTAATGTTTGATACTAACATGTTTTGTATTTGTTATTTTGTTCATTTTTAATACTTTGGTTGTTAAATGGTTAATTTAGATTTATGTTGTATAACACTTGGTATAACAAATACTTGACACTCTCATAACCTAAACATATGGTCTAACCTATATTTGTGCTATAAAAAGAGCTTGATTTGTTGTTAACATAAGTTGTAATCATGAATACCTGATAATATTTACAAGTATTAGCATTATTCGAATAAAATAATTAATATAATCATGTTAATAATTTATAATATGATTGGAACCTCCTTTATGTGTAGTTTCCATTTAAATACCATTAGTGGATCCTCTAATCTTGACATTTGTTGTTATCATTTTTTAATCCTTATGTTAATCTTTCATCTTAAAGTTCTCATCAATTTCTTTTTCTTCATCTTCTTTATTATTATTACTACTACTGCTACCTACTACTTCTACTACTATTGATGCTGCCATTATTATTGTTGTTGTTGTTGTTGTTCTTGTATTATTGTTACCTATAATTTATACAATTGATTGATACTTAAAAGTATATTTTTATCAAGGTTTTATATCATCATTTTGCACTTGAATTATCAATAACTCTTTAACTAAATCATGTTTTATAATAATATATCTAATAATATAAGATACCTTTAATTTATGGTAAATGTTCATTTTAAATGAAGGCCTATCACATAAATGAAAGGATTGATTGATGAATTTAAGAACTAAAATTGAAAGGATAAAGAGATGGCCAAACATAGAAAAGAGATGTTGGTGCAATCCAAACAAGAATACTGTTCGGTAATTGGATCATATCTGGAGCTATAGATCTTAGATTTTGGTCTACTTTATATGAATAGAAAGGTAAGACATAGGCTTACAACTTTTATATGGAGCCCAAGATCTAAAAAGGCCATGTTCAAGTCCAAATTGTTGCAACAATAAAGAAGCCCGAATTAGTCCTCCAGCCCGAGTACTGTTCAGTATCGTATAAACTTAATATGGACTTTAATGTTGGATATTAACATGTTTTATATTTGTTATCTTGTTCACTCTTTAATACTTTGCTTGTTAAATGGCTAATCTTGATTTATATTGTATAACACTTGGTACAACAAATGCTTGGCACTTTCATAGCCCATACTGTATGGTATAACCGACACCTGAGCTATGAAAGGAACTTGATTTGTTGTTAACATAAGTTATAATCATGAATGCTTGATGAAATTTACAAGTATTAGCATTAATTGAATAAAATGACTAATGTAATCATGTTAACAATCTATAATCTGATTGGAAGCTTCTTTGTGTGTGGTTTCCAATTGAATAATAAGAGTTTATACTATACTTATTTGACATACTATTAGTGGATCCTCTAACCTTGATATTTTTTATTATCATTGTTTAATCCTTACTTTAATTTTCCATCTTAAAGTTCTCATCAATTTTTCTTATTGTTTTTTATTATTGTTATTGTTATTGTTATTATTATTATTATTATTATTACTACTACTACTACTACTAGTAGTAGTAGTAGTAGTAGTAGTAGTTCTACTATTATTGTTGTTGTTATTGTTATTATTGTTGTTGTTTATAATTTGTATAATTAACCTCTCTGTGGTTCGACCCCGGTCTTGCTTGGTTATTTATTACTTCGACACTCTTGCACATGGGAGAAGACATCAATCTTTTAGTCGTGTTAAGTTTTTGGCGTCGTTGCCGGGGAGGTAAGTTTTGTATAAATTATAATATTTATTTTATTTTTTCTTTTTACTTTTCTTATATATAACTTTATTTCTTTTCTCTTGTTTCTTCTTCTTTTGTTTTCTTTTTCCTTTTATTCTATTCCTCCACGTGCATGGAAGTGTGGTCACGTACATCAAGTGGTAGACTTTGTAGGGTATCCTCATCATTTTCAAAAATATATGGCTGAAGAAGTTAATCAATCACTTCATAATGAGAATAATGAGAATAACTATGCTAGAACACTTGGAGACCACATGAATCCCACAAGAACAAGTGCACCATCATGCATAGTTTTTCCTCTCGATGCATCTTTTTAATTTTAAGTCAGACATTATTCAACTTTTACTTTCTTTTCATGGCTTAGAATTGGAAAATCCATACTGGCATTTAAGGGAATTTAAGGAGGTCTGCAACACATATAATAATTTAAATTGTAGCATGAACACCATCATATTAAAGCTTTTTCCTTTTTCATTAAAAGATAAAGCTAAAATATGACTATAAAATTTGAAACCTGGATCCATTCGTGCTTAGGATGAAATGCAACAATAGTTTTTAAAAACGTTTTTCCCATCTCATAGAACAAACTCTTTCAAAAGACAAATCACCACTTTCACTCGAAAACAAGGAGAAACATTTTACCAATGTTGGGATAGGTATCGAGACTTGTTTAGTACTTGACCTCATCATGGTTTTGAAATATAAAGATTGGTTTAACATTTTTATAAAGGGTTAACACCTAAAGATAGGCAAATGGTTGAATTGATGTGCAATGAAACTTTTAAAGATAAAGACCCTGATGAAGCAATAGAGTACTTAAACTTGTTAGTTGAAAATGCTCAAAATTAGAACACCGAGGGTACTTATGAGGCACCGAGTAAAACTCAACCTCACACACCTAGTGGAGGTATGTACAACCTTAGGGAAGATTATGACCTCCAAGCCAAGTTTGCATCTTTAGCTAGAAAAGTTGAGGCATTAGAATTGAAAAAGAGTGGTCATTTAAAATCTGTTGAAAACATTGTGTATCAAATATGTTAAACAAATGAACACTTAACCAATAACTCTCTAACCTTGCTTTTTTTAAGGAATGTCTCCATGAACAAGTCCATGTTTTAAACAGTTTTCAAAAGGCTAACCACAACCCATACTCCCAAACATACAACCCTGGTTGGAGAAATCACTCAAATTTCTGTTAGAAGAGTGATAACAATAATGTACAAACTTCATAACCACCATTTCAACCACACCATAATTTCCAAAATTCTTATGGATATGCACCTCCTTATGCTTTACCTCCTAGAAGAAATCTTGAGGAAACATTGCATGCATTTATTCAAAAGCAAGAGACAATCAATATTCAACTTGCTCAAAACATGACATATTTTAAAGATACTCTTGCAAAATTAACATCTTCTCTCAGTTTCTAAGAGAAAGGTAAGTTTCCATCTTAACCACAACAAAATCCTAAGGGGCAATATAATGTAAATACAAGTAGTTCTCGAAGTTAACACATGGATCAAGTCAAATCAGTCACTACTCTTCACAATGGTAAGGTTATTGAAAAAACCACTCTTGAACCTTGTAAGAATGATGATGAGTCAATCTCTAAGGATGAGGAAGGGGTTGAATTTGAAAATTACAAAGAAACAACTGATTCTTTGCCAACACTTCCATTTTGTCATGTCATGACCAAACAAAGAAAACTCAATCACAACTCTAAAATTTTTAAAACTTTCAAACAGGTAAGAATCTATATACCTTTGTTGGATGCTTTTAAACAGGTTCCTTCCTATGCTAAATTTTTTAAAGATCTATGCACCGTAAAGAGAAAACTAAATGTGAAAAAGAAAACCTTTTTAGCCAAACAAGTAAGTGTCATTCTTCAGAATAATAATGATTTGAAATATAAAGACCCTATTTGTCCTAAATTTCTTCCTTTATTAGAGAACATAAAATTGAAAGAACTTTACTTGATTTTGGAGCCAGCGTGAATTTACTTCCATATTCAGTTTTTCAAAGTCTCAATCTAAGTGAGTTAAAACCAACTTCTGTAACTCTTTTACTTGCTGATAGATTTGTAAAACTGCCTAGAGAAATAGTTGAAGATGCATTAGTACAAGTCGATAAATTCATTTATCCTATGGATTTTGTTCTTTTAGACACAGAACCTGTTGAAGCATGTAATTCATTTTCTATTATTTTAGGACATCCGTTTCTTGCAACTTCTAACACATTGATTAATTGTAGGAATGAACTGATGAAGCTATCATTTGAAAACATGACATTAGAGATGAATATTTTCAACATTTTCAAGCAACCTAGAGATGATAATAATTTTTAAAAAGTAGATCATATTGATGAATTAGTTTATGATCAACTTAAATATACTTTAAGTAAAAATGAGTTAGATAAATCTGAAGATTTGCAAATGATTTATTCTAAGGAAGAAATCACAGATGAAAAATACACCGAAAATATTGATGCAGATCTTTTATCAAAAGTGACAACAAATTCGACATCTGACATCATACTAATCGATGATTACTTTCCTAATGAATCGTTGCTTTCTCTTAGTCAAATTCCTTGGTATGATAAAAATATCAATTTTCTTGCTTTAGGAGATTTACCAGTTGATTGGAGTACCCAAGACAAAGAAAAGTTATTGAAAAAAGTGAAGAACTTTTATTGTGATGACCCTAACTTATTCAAATATTATCCTGATCAAATATTTCAAAGATTCATTCTTGACAATGAAGTAAGTAGTGTCATTAAACTTGTCATTATGAAGTATATGGCAGTTATTTCTCGTAAAAAAATAGCTGCAAAAATCTTTCAAAATGGATTTTATTAGCCCACCATGTTCAAGAACACACATGCATTCTGTAAAACTTATAAAAATTGTCAAAAAGTTAATACTAGTTAAAAAGTTTTGTTTTATAATTCTCAACTCTATTCATTCCCTAGAGAGCTAAAATCAAGATAGAGCAATCCTTATAGGGCCTGTGATATTGAGAATTCAATGAATGATAATGTTTTTATGAAAAATAGACATCGTTTGAAAGCTTACTTTGATAATTTTCCTAGTAAAAATGAATCAAGTGGTTTGAATGATATTGTAGATAAAGGTTGATTATTTTGTTTTTCTTACATTGTTTTTGTGTTTCTTTTTAAGTGATTTTTATTAATTTCTCTCACCCTAGTCAAATGGCGGACAACGGTACTCTGTGACTTAAGTTGGTTCTTTTAGTTTTCCATAATAACTAATAGTTGTGTATATATTTCTGCAATTCTTTGAATCTTTCTTTCAATTCTCATTTGAAAATGAACACTAATCTTGAAAAATTAAAAGAAGTATTTTCTTGCTCTACCTCAGAATGCAATTACAAAAATTTACCATGCTAGATGTACAACAATGAGGTTGTTAATGAATCATGGAATTCTTGAAGATATTTACTAGTTGATTGAAACAGAGGTCTGATTATTAGGTGAGTCCTCTAATTCTTTCATTTCACACATGCGTGGAATAGGTAAAAGCACTTTTACAAAGAAATGTCGTGTAAAACGACTAAAAGTCTGTCATTGATGTGTCAGATGGACTTGTAATGCACAATATCATCTTTAGGAATGGTTTCTATAAACCGTGAAGGTAAAATACATTCATTAAGGATGACTGAGTAAGGAGTCTTTAAATAATCTTCTATTGACTGTTGAAACATATCCTAGTAGAGATGTGCATCATGCAATTCATGATTTATGGCTCTATTTTCATAAAAAACATGATTGACTTAGTCTTAGGAATCTGACTAAAAAAAACCATGTTTGCTAGTTTTTAAGAAAACTAGATAGGAAGCCTATCCCCGACCCATAGAGGCCATTTAAGCCATTATTGGACGTAAAACTAAAGAAAGATGTGAGTCACAATCACAACTACCTGTAAATACACATGATTTTTCAAAAGTAAATAAATAAATAAATAAAAAGGGAAAGAGTGTGTGTGTATGTGAGACTCTGGTTAGCCTACATGTAGGTGGTATAATTGTCTTTCTAATTTCTTATCTATAAATTTTTCTCTTCCTTCCTTTCATTTCTACTTAACCCATATGACACGACAAAGAGATTGATGTCTTCTCCCAAGTGCAGGAGTGTCGAAGTAATAAATAACCCGGCAAGACCGGGGTCGAACCACAGGGAGGTTATTGTACAAATTATAAATAACAACAATACCACAACAACAATAATAACAATAACAACAATAATAATAATAATAATAGTACTAGTAGTGGTAGTAGTAGTAGTAATAATAACAACAATAATAAAGAAAAAAAAGAGATGAGAACTTTGAGATGAAATATTAAAGCAAGGATTAAACAATGATAATAACAAATGTCAAGGTTAGAGGTTCCACTAATGGTATGTCAAACAAGTATAGTATAAACTTTTATTGTTCAATTGGAAACCACACATAAAGGAGGTTCCAATCAGATTATAGATTGTTAACATGATTACATTAGTCATCTTATTCAATTAATGCTAATACTTGTAAATTTCATCAAGCATTCATGATTATAACTTATGTTAACAACAAATCAAGTTCCTTTCATAGCTCAGGTGTCGGTTATACCATACAGTATGGGCTATGAAAGTGCCAAGCATTTGTTGTACCAATTGTTATACAACATAAATCAAGATTAATCATTTAACAAGCAAAGTATTAAAGAGTGAACAAGATAACAAATATAAAACATGTTAGTATTAAACATTAAAGTCCATATTAAGTTTATACCATACTTATTCTTACACCATTAGTGTAACCTTTTCACCTTGACATAATTAATTTAACTAGACATAATGGAAGAAAGAAAAATAGATAAACAAAATAAGAACATAAAAGTTAACTAAAGAAAGGAAAGGAAATGAAAGGCATAAACTTGATATTAATGAAAACAAAGCATAAAGAATACAAAGAGAAAAAGCAAGAGCATGATCTTGATCTGGAAACCAAGATCCATAAATGCATGGCAAATGCCTCCTTTTATAGGCCAAAATTGGGAACTATTGATTTGATGACTAATTGATGAGTAGATGGCCAACCCTTGACTTGGTGACAATCCTTATCTTCTCTTGTCTGCCCAAAACGTCATTGATGACGTCAAAATTAGAGCCACTTGAAAACATGAAAGTTCTAGGCAATTGTCTCAGCTTTCTTGTGTAAAAAATTCAGCTCATTTCGACTTCTAGAACTCCAGATATGGCCAAAATACTGAACAGTGCTCGGGCTGGAGGACAGATTCGGGCTTCTTTGTTGTTGCAATAATTTGGACTTGAAAATGGCCTTTTTAGATCTTGGGCTCCATATGAAAGTTGTAGGCCTATGTCTTACCTTTCCATCCATATAAAGTAGACCTAAATCTGAGATCTATAGCTCCAGATATGACCCAATTACCGAACAGTGTTCCGGTTTGGATTGCACCGACATCTCTTTTGTAAGTTTGATCATCTCTTTGCCTTTGCAATTGAAGTTCTTAAAGTCATCAATCAATCCTTTTATTTATGTGATAGGCCTGCATTTAAAATGAACATTTACCATAAATTAAAGGTATCTTATATTATTAGATAAATTATTATAAAACGTACTTTAGTTAAGGAGTTATTGATACTTTAAGTACAAAATGATGATATAAAACCATGATAAAAATGCACTTTTGAGTACTAATCACCATACATTCAACAAATACAGAAGTGTGTAGAAATGGCAAGTTCCTCAGGTCATCATATAAGAAATATTTGTGTTTTCGGTGGATCTAGTCTTGGGAAAGAAAATATATTTTTAGAATCAGCAAATCATTTTGGTCAAGTGCTAGCTGAGAGAAAGATTTATTTAGTGTATAAGGGAGGTAGTCTTGAGTTAATAAGAGGTGTGTGTCAATAGCTGTATTTTTAGGAAATAGTCAAGTTTTAGGGGTCGTCCCCGAAGCGTTGGCATAAGGGGACATCATTAGAAAAACAATTGGAGAGGAACTACAGGTCTCCACAATGTCTGCTCGAATAAATGCAATGTTTAACCCTATTGATGCCTTCATTGCCTTACAAGGTGCTCTAGGCACATTGGAAGAGATCTTTCATATTTCTTCTTGGGCCCAATTGCACATTCACCATAAACCCATAGGTTTGTTAAATGTGAATAGTTATTATAATAAGTTGTTTTCTTTTCTTGATCTTGTTATAGAACAAGAATTTCTAACATCTTCTGCACGACAAATCATAATCTCTGCTGCTACTACTAAACAATTGATTGACCAACTACAATATTTCATTCCTGTGATTGATCCCTCCATGAGTCGCATAAATTAGTCATCTAAGCAAAGCCGTAAAAAGCTTAAATTAGATTTAAGCCTTCATTTGTGAATCTTTATGTCTTTTGATTTTATTATTGTGTTTTGTTGTTTTTTATATTTGTTTCAGTATGTTTCAGGTTTGTCAGTGTTTGTTATTTCAGGTGATATCTTCTATACTCTATCTTTCTACCTTAGAACATTAAGGACAATGTCTCGTTTTGGTTAAGGGAAAAGGGTAGTAGCTTAAAAAAAAACTAATTGTGTTTTTTATTTCATTAAGTATGTGCAAAATTATTGTTATTATGATGGTAGAGTAAAGGAGATTTTTTTATGACTCTTGAGATGCATCTTAGTAACCATTCTTAATAAGGACTATCATAATACTTCTTGAAATATTCAAGTTTACAAACTCTCACATTGTTATTACTTAATTCTACTCATATACTCATTTAACATGTATTCTTAAACCTTAATTTACACACACGCACTTTAACATATGATTGTGGTTGCACATTGAATTATTACATTATTTATATTATTTTGTTAAAGGTAACAACTAAGAAAAAGGGATAGTATATAATAAAAAACACAAAAAAATAAAAAAAAATGATAATAATAAAAATGTAGATAAGTTTGGTTTCGTAGCCTTCCTAACCTAAGCAATTAAGCTCAAAGGGGTGTTTTAACACTTAATACCCTAAAGTCAACTAACTGAGCTATTAGCTTAACGTTTGTTACATGGGTTGGAGAGAAAAACTTAAGGGAATCAAACATTGCACTATCTATATATCAGTATCTACGACCCGAGTTACTAAGCTCGTAGGGGTGTCTCAACACCTAATGCCCTAAGACCAACTGGTTTAGGAGTCATTAGCTAAAAGCTCGTTACATGGGTTAAAGATGCATGGTGTTTTAAGTTATATGTATATATATTTAAAAAAATAAAAAAATAATCCTAAACCAAGGAAGTTAACCTTAAATATTAGAACAAAAATTTTGTTTTCTTCCAAGAAAAGCCTCGTAATTATATGTTGATATATTGAGCAGAAAAGAAAGGTTTACTAATATTTTGTTTAAGAGTTAGCGAGCAAAAATATAATTTTAAGGAGAGTTTGTTTATCTGTTGATATATTGAGCAGAAAAGAAAGGTTTACTAATATCTTGTTTAAGAGTTAGTGAGCAAAGATATAAATTTAAGGAGAATTTGTTTATTTGGATAGATTAATGGAAGTTAAATGATGAATACCATGCTTTGTGGAATTTACAAATTTTTTTTTTATTTTAATGCTTTGATTACTAGAGACTAGTAATAAGGTGGTTGGGGGTGTAATTAGCACTTAAAAGTGCATTTTTATCAAGGTTTTATATCATCATTTTGCATTTGAAGTATCAATAACTCCTTAACTAAAACATGTTTTATAATAATATAATATAAGATACCTTTAATTTGTGGTAAATGTTCATTTTAAATGCAGGCCTATCACATAAATAAAAGAATTGGTTGATGAATTTAAGAACTGAAATTGAAAGGACAAAAAGATGACCAAACATAGAAAAGAGATGTTGGTGCAATCCAAACCGTAACACTGTTTGGTAATTAGATCATATCTGGAGCTGTAAATCTCAAATTTAGGTCTACGTTATATGGATGAAAAGGTAAGATATAGGCCTACAACTTTATGAGAACCTAAGAATTAAGATAAATTTCAGACCACTTCCAGTGAAATTGAGATTAATGAATCTGATGATTTGCAAATGATTTACTTTCAGAAAGAATCAAAGGCAAGTAGTTGGGGGCTGTAAATTGAGAAATTGCCACCAAGATCAATTAAGTCCATACTTTCAAGTGTTCAATCACCCAAACCTAATTTGAAGTCATTGCCACTCAATCTCAAATACTCATTTTTGAGAGAAAATGAGACTTTTTTTAGCAATAATCTCTTCCAAACTTAATGCACATTAAGAAGGTAAGTTATAACAAACTCTGAAAATGCACAAAAATACATTAGGATGGACCATAGCTAATATAAAAGGAATTAGTCCTTTGATTTGTACATAGAATTTATTTGGAGAAAAATGTTAAACCCTCTTGGGTAATGCAATAAAGGCTCAATCCTAATATAAAAGAAGTAGTGAAAAATGAAGTCATTAAGCTTCTAGATAATAAAATCATTTATCTTATTTCTAACAGCAAATGGGTAAGTCCTATCCAAATTGTACCCAAGAAGTTTAGAGTCACTGTGCTAACAAATGAGAACAATGAGTTAATTCCTACGAGGATTGTTACTGGTTGGCGCATGTGCATTGATTATAGGAAACTTAATTGAATCATTAAAAAAGATCATTTTCCTTTACCTTTCATGGATCAAATCCTAGAAAAAGTTGCAGGTCATGAATTTTATTATTTCCTAGATGGCTATTCAGGTTATAACCAAAATGAAATTGCATTAGATGATCAAGAAAAGACCACTTTCACATGTCCATTTGATACTTTTGCATATCGAAAGATGCCTTTTGGATTATGTAATGTACCAACCATGTTTCAAAGATGCATGCTTAGTATATTTAGTGATATGGTTGAACATTTTCATGAGATTGTTATGGATGATTTTTCTAGTTTTGGCTATTTATTTGATGATTGTTTAACTAACTTAGAAAAGGTTTTGAGCAGGTGTGAATAGAAGAATCTTGTACTGAATTGAAAAAAATGTTATTTTATGGCAACAAACAGCATTATACTTGGTCATATTATTTCATCAAAAGGAATTGAGGTTGACAAATCTAAAATTGAGTTAATTACGAACTTGTCAACACCAAAATCTATTAAAGATGTTAGATCATTCCTAGGACATGCTGGTTTTTACAGAAGGTTCATCAAAGATTTTAGTGTAATATCTAAGCCCTTAAATAACCTTCTAATAAAGGATAATATTTTTAAATGGATTGAATATTATGAAGAAGCCTTTGTTAAACTTAAAAACTTGCTTACTTGTGCTCTTGTCATTCTCTTGATTGGTCATTACCTTTTGAAATAATATGTGACTCTAGTGATTATGTTGTAGGTGCTTTTTCAGGATCAAAAAAAGATAAGAAACCTTATGTGATTTACTATGTAAGTAAAACTTTAAATAGTGCTCAAATGAATTATAACACCAGTGAAAAAGAATTACTTGTAGTAGTATTTGCATGTGAAAAATTCAGGTCTTATCTTGTTGGTTCACCTGTTGTTTTTAGTGATCATACAGTTTTGAAATATCTTCTTTCTAAGAAAGATTCTAAAGGTAGATTGGTGCGGTGGATTTTGTTACTTCAAGAATTTGATATCACAATCAAATATAAGAAAGGCAGCAAAAATGTTGTTGCAGATCACTTGTCAAGATTGATAATAGATTCAAAAACTGACATCACACCAATCGATGACTACTTTCTTGATGAGTCTTTACTATGCGTCTCTACAATGCCTTGGTTTACTAATATTGTCAATTTCTTGTTGAGTACAATTGCCAGCTCATTAGAGTGCCCAAGATAAAAGAAAGTTCTTGAACGAAGTGAAGATCTTTTATTAGGATGACCCTTATTTATTCAAATATTGTCCTTATAAAATAGTTTAAAGATGCATTCCTGACAATGAGGTAAGTAGTGTCAATAAATTTTATCATTCTGAGGCATGTAGGGGCCATTTCTCATCAAGAAAGACAACTGCAAAAATCTTACAAAGTGGATTTTACTAACCCACCATATTTAAGGACTCACATACATTCTACAAAACTTGTGAAAATTGTCAAAAGTTAAGATCTATTTCAAAACATCACATGATGCTCTTAAATCTTATTCTTGTCATTAAAATCTTTGACTATTGGGGTATAGATTTCATGGGTCCATTCCCTCCATCATTTGGTTTTTTATACATATTAGTGACAGTAGATTATGTTTCAAAATGGATAGATGCAATTCCAAGTTGAAACAATGATCACAAAACAGTGATAAAGTTTTTGAAAGAAAATATTTTAAGCCGATTTAGAGTCCCTCAAGCTATAATAAGTGATGGTGGAACACATTTCTGCAACAAGTCATTTGAGTCTTAAACAAGTGGACGAATAGAGCTTGCTAATAGGAAGATCAAACAATTTTGGAGAAAATAGTGAACCCTAATAGGAAAGATTGCTCTTTAAGACTTAATGATACATTTTAGGCTTATTGAACTGCTTATAAAAAAACATCATTAGGTATGTCACATTATAGACTAGTCTATGAAAAACCTTGTCACTTGCTTGTGGAACTTCAACATAAAGCTTATTGGGTTATTAAAACTTTCAATTCAAATCTGGATGATGCTAGTCAAATACAAAAATTACAAATAAATAAGCTTGAGAAAATAAGAAATGATGCATATGAAAATTCAAGAATTCATAAAGCAAGAATCAAAGAGTTTCATGACAAGAAAATACTGAGAAAACATTCAATGTTTGTTAAAAAGTCTTGCTTTATAATTCTCTACTGCATTTATTTCCTGAAAAACTAAGATCAAGATGGAGCGATCCTTTTATTGTGAAACATATGTATCTATATAGGGCCTGTGATATCGAGAATCCAAAGAATGACAATGTTTCCGAGGTAAATGGACATCGTTTGAAAGTTTACTTTGATAATTTTTCGGTTGAAAATGACTCTATTGAATTGGGTGATCCTATATATAAAGATTGATTTTTTTCATATTGTTTTTGTGTTTCTTTTTTAGTGATTATTGCTAGTTTCTCTCATCCTGGATAAATGGCGGACAACGGTACTCCGTAACTTAAATCGGTTCTTTTAGTTTCCCATAATAACTAATGTATGTGTATATATTTGTGCAATTCTTTGAATCTCTCTTTCAATTCTCATTTGAAAATGGACACTAATCTTGAAAAATTAAAAAAGTATTTTCCCGCTCTGCCTTAGAATATGATTACAAAAATTTAACATGCTACATGTGCAAGATTGAGGTTATTAATGAATCATGAAATTCCTGAAGATATTCGCTGGTTGATTGAAGCAAAGGTTCGATTATTAGGTGAGTCCTCAATTCTTTTATTTCACACATGCCTGAAACAAATAAAGGAATTTTTCAAAGAAATGTCGCACAAAACAACTAAAAGTCTATCATCGATGTGCCAGATGGACTTGTAATGCACAATGTTATTTTTTAGGAATAAAATTTATAAATTGTGAAGATAAAATACAATTCATTAAGGATGACCTGAGTAAGGAGTCTTTAGATAATGTTCTATTAACTCTTGAGACGCATCTTAATGGAGATGTGCATCATGCAATTCATGATTTATAACCCTATTTTCATAAAGAACATGATCGATTTAGTTCTCAATTTTGGCCTATAAAAGAAAGCATTTGCCACATCTTGGTTTCTAGATGAAGATCATGCTCTTGCTTTCTCTCTTTGTATTTTTTGTAATGTTTATGTTTTGCTTTCATTAATATCAAACTTATGTCTTTCATTTCCTTTCATTTACTTAGTTAACTTTTATCTTATTTTGTTTATTTATTTTTCTATCTTTCATTATGCTCTTATTATATTGAATAAGTATAGTGTAAACTTAATATAAACTTTAACGTTTGATACTAACATGTTTTGTATTTGTTATCTTGCTCACTCTTTAATACTTTGCTTGTTAAATGACTAATCATGATTTATGTTGTATAACACTTGGTACAACAAATGTTTGGCACTCTCATAGCTCATATTGTATGGTATAACCAACACCTGAGCTATGAAAGAAACTTGATTTGTTGTTAACATAAGTTATAATCATGAATGTCTGATAAGATTTATAAGTATTAGCATTAATTGAATAAGATGACTAATGTAATCATGTTAACAATCTATAATCCAATTAGAACCCCCTTTGTGTGTGGTTTCTAATTGAATAATAAGAGTTTACAGTATATATTTTTTGTTATCATTGTTTAATCCTTACATTAATATTCCAACTCAAAATTCTCATCTTCTTCTTCTTTTTCTCCTTTTTTTTGTTGTTGTTGTTGTTATTATTATTATTATTATTATTATTATTATTGGTATTACTACTACTATCATTATTATTGTTGTTATATTATTGTCATCTATATTTTATACAATTAACCTCCCAGTAGTTCGACCTTTGTCTTGCCAGGTTATTTATTACTTTGATACTCTTGCACTTAGGAGAAGACATCAATCTTTTAGTCATGTCAGTTATGGAGGCTACGAAACCAAACTTATCTATATTTTTATTATCATCATTTTTTTAATTTTTGTTCTTGTTTTTGTTTTTCAATTTATACACTATTTATTTTTCTTAGTTGTTACCTTTAACAAAAAAAACATAAATAATGTAACAATCCAATGTGCAACCCATAATCATATGTTAAAGTCTGTATGTGAAAATGAAGGTTTAAGAATACATGTTAAATAAGTTTTGTTTTTCAATTTATACACTATTCATTTTTCTTAGTTGTTACCTTTAACTAAAAAAACATAAATGATGTAATAATCTAATGTGCAACCCACAATCATATGTTAAAGTCTGTGTGTGAAAATAAAGGTTTAAGAATACATGTTAAATGAGTATATGAGCAAAATTAAGTAATAACAATGCGAGAATTTATAAACCTGAATATTTCAAGAAGTATTCTAATAGACCTTATTAAGAATGTTCAATAAGATACGTCTCAAGAGTCAATTTACCAACAGAACTCCTTTACTCTGTCATTCTAGTAACAACAGTTTTGCAAATGGTTTATGAAATAGAAAACACAATTAGTTATTTTTTTAATAATATCAACTACTACCTTTACCCCTCATCCAAAACGAGACATTGTCTTCAATGTCATAAGGTAGAAAGATAGAGTATAAAAGATATCACTTGAAACTTTAAATACTAATAAATCTGAAATACACTTAAACAAATACAAATAAAAAAAACAAAATAAAATAATATACTATTAAGAAAACCAAAAGACACAAGGATTTACAAACGAAGGTCAAATCCAATCTAAGCTTTTTATGACTTTTTTTAATTGACTAATTTATGCAACTTATGGAAAGATCAATTATAGGAGTAAAAGATTGTAGTTGGTCAATTAATTATTCAACAGTAGCAGTAGAGATTATGATTTGTCGCTCCGAAGATGTTAGAAATTCCTATTCCACAACTTGTTAAAAAAAAGACAATAATTTATCATAAAAAATATTAATATTTAACAGACCTATATGTTTATGATGAATATATAGTTAGGCCCCATAGAAAATATGAAAGATCTCTTTTAATATGCCTAGACCACCTGGTAAGGCAATGAAGGCATCAGTGTGTTTAAACATTGCATTCATTCGATCAGATATTATGGAGACTTGTAGTTCCTCTCCAATTGTTTTTTCAATGATGTTCTCACTTGCTAAATCTTTAGGGGCAACTCTCAAAACTTGACTACCTTCTAAAACTCTAGCTATTGATACTCCCCCTATTAATCTAAGGTTACCTCTCTCATACACTAAATGAATCTTTCTCTCAACTAGTACCTGACCAAGGTGATTTGCTAATTCAAAAAATTTTATTTCTTTCCAGAACTGGATCCACCGAAAACATAAATATGTTTTTATGTGATAACTTAAGGAACTTATCATTTCTATATACTTTTATATCTATTGAATGAATGGGTTAAATGGAAATGAAGGGAAGGAAGAGAATATTTTATAGAAGAGAACTTGAAAATACAATCATACCACCTATATATAAGCCAACTAGAGACTCACTCTCTTTTTATTTATTTATTTATATTATATTTAAAAAAAAACATGTGTATGTACAGGTAGTTGTGATTGTGGTTCACCCCTTCTCTTGGTTTTACGTCCAAAAACGACTTAAATACCCTTTATGCGTTGAGGATAGGCTTCCCATCAAATTTTCTTAAAAATTGGCAAACATGGTCTTTTTTTAGTCAGATTTCCAAGACTATGTCAAGCATGTTCTTTATAAAAATGAGGTCATAAGTCATGAACTGCATGATGCATATCTCTATTATGATGAGACTTGAGAGTCAATTGAAGATTATCTAAAGACTTTCTATGTTTTGAAATAAATCATATATTTTAACAATTTTTATAGGTTTTGTAAATTACATGTGAGTCCTTGAACATGGTGGGCTAGTAAAATCCACTTTGTAAGATTTTTACAATCCTCTTTTTTACAAGAAATGATCTTCACATGCCTTAAAGTGATAAAATTTAATAACACCACTTAGCTTAATGTTGGAAATGCATCTTTGAAATATTTGATCAGGACAATATTTGCATAAGAGTCATCCTAATAAACGTTTTGCACGTTGCTCAAAAACTTTATTTTATTTTCGATACTCTAGTATGCTGGCAAAAATCCTGAAGCAAGAAAATTGATATTTTTTGCAAGCTAAGACATTGAACTAAGAGAAGATAAAGATTCATTAGGAAAGTAATATCAATTGGATGTCGAATCTATTGTTAATTTTGACAAACAATCCGCGACAACATTTTCAATGCTTTTTGCATCCTCAATTTCTTCCTGTTTTGTTATGACATGAGAAAATAGAAGTGCTAGTAGGGAATCATTCTTTTCTTTGTAATGTTCATATTCAACCTTTTCCTTACCCTCAAAGATTGACTCATCATCTTTGTCACAAGGTTCAATAATGAGTTTTTCAATAACCTCACCACTATGAAGAGTGATAGGCATCCGTCATATAGCATCCATCTCGGACCTAAGTTGGGTTGTCTCAAAATTAAATAGGGTCGCTTGAGCTTGAACTTGTTCTTGTACAATCACCTAGATAATTAGGGATTGTTGACTTGATTTTAATTATGAGGAACCAAAGGTCAATACACTATAGTTTGTTTGTCATATCCTTAGCCTAGTGTTGGAGATATTGTAAGCCTGATTTTTATTGAGTCTCTTGAAAGATCCAACCTCCAACAATAAAATCTGGATTGACTTCCGGATGAGTTGAAGAATAGTCCCTATATCTCTCTTGCAATTGAGTATTATATGTTTTTTGAATAAAAAAATAAGTCAATAAATTTAAGAAATAACGATAACTTAAAAAAAAATATTATTGAAATCCAATTTACCACAGACTTTTGAGCTTGTCTATTCATGAGCTCTTGCACCCCTTTCTAATGATCCTTGCTTTTCATATAGATTTTAACAAAAAGCTCAATTGATCTTAGATCGCATCTGAGCACTGTAGGTTGCAAAAAAAAGCTATTGTTAGAAAATTTTTCATATAATACAAAAATTTAAAAAAAAATTCTTACCATTTGCTTTGTATGTAAAACAAATATAATGGATTCATGATAATAGTATTGATTGATACTTAAAAGTGTACTTTTATCAAGGTTTTATATCATCATTTTGCACTTGAAGTATCAATAATTCCTTAACTAAAGCATGTTTTATAATAATATAAGATACCTTTAATTTATGGTAAATATTTATTTTAAATGCAGGCCTATCACATAAATGAAAGGTTTGATTGATGAATTTAAGAACTAAAATTGAAAGGATAAAGAGATGGTCAAACTTAGAAAAGAGATGTTGGTGCAATCCAAATTGGAACACTGTTCGGTAATTGGGTCATATCTGGAGCTATAGATCTCATATTTATATTTACTTTATATGGATGGAAAGGTAAGACATAGGCCTACAACTTTCATATGGAGCCCAAGATCTAAAAAGGTCATTTTCAAGTCCAAATTGTTGCAACAACAAAGAAGCTTGAATCTATCCTCCAGTCCCAGCACTTTTCAATATTTTGGCCATATCTGAAGTTCTAGATGTCAAAATAAGCTGAATTGTTTACACAAAAAAGCTGAGATAATTTTCTAGAACTTTTATATTTTCAAGTGGCTCTAATTTTGACGTCATCAATGACATTTTGGATAGACAAAAGAAGATAAAGATTGTCACCAAGTCAAGGGTTGGCTATCTACTCATCAATTAGTCATCAAATCAATAGTTCCCAATTTTAACCTATAAAAGGAGGCATTTGCCATGCATTTAGGCATCTTGGTGTCCAGATTAAAATCATGCTCTTGTTTTCTCTATTTGTATTTTTTGTAATGTTTATGCTTTGCTTTCATTAATATCAAGTTTATGCCTTTCAATTCCTTTCCTTTGCTTTGGTAACTCTTATCTTATTTATATTCTTATTTTGTTTATCTATTTTTCTTTCTTTCATTATGTCTAGCTAAGTTAATTATGTCAAGGTGAAAATTTCACATTTTAAATTTAATCTTATCTAATGACAATATGATTCTCTCACTCTCTTAAAAACAACGTTTATCATCCTCCTCATAGTAAAATTCTTCTTTATCATAAAACGATTAGTTTATTAATACAAAAACACTAACTGAATTAAATATTAGAAAAACAATTTATGTATATACTAGACTTGAAATTTTCAAACTAAGCATTTATCGTAGGCTTCTATTTAGGACTTTTGGAAACTTGACTCCACTCTAATAAAGGCACTTTCATTAATGATTTCATCATCGATGTGATCATGCAAGCATCCTCCATATCTGTAAACCTAAAAAGATTTACCTGTTCATTGAAATTAATTATTAAAAAATTATTCAATGTTGATTATTTTATCATTCAGGAAAGGAAAACAAATTCATATGATGTGATCAAACTTTTTAGTGTATAACATCTTGCTCAGAAGAGACACCCCCTTTACGAGTAACTCTTATTGTAAACTCTTAACTAAGATGTTTTTGAAATATAAAATTTTAACCTAGAGATAAAATGGGTTAAATTACGATTTAGAAAACTAAAATTTTAAGTTAAGGGTGAAATTGAAATGAAATGAAAAGTATTGTGACATTATACAAAAGGGAGAAAAAAACAATTAGAAGATTATGGGGACAAATTGGAATTTGTGTGAGATTTAGGGTTAATGTATAATTAACCAAAGAAATTAAAATAAAGACTCTCTTATTCATGCCGGCTATAATGAAGAAAACTTCCATTTTCATTAGACTCTTCGTTGTAAACAAAGAAATTTAATGGAGATAGTGAGGATTTGTGAATCTAAACACTTGAATACGAGAGAGAAGTAATGAAAATAAAAGAGATTTATTAGGAAAGTCACGACAGCAAAGAGGAAAAATTGGAAGGGCTTGGAAATTTTTGACTGATTGGAATCCAAAGGATGAAATATTACCTGATAAGAAATTCTAAACTTAACTAAGCAAGCTTATATGAAATGATTAACAATTAAGGTTAAATGCATGAAATTTATGTTAGGCTTTATAGTTGAAATTTAGGGGAAATATGAATTAAACATATCAGGTTAGATTAGGTTATGTTGTGTGCTAAATTAGGAAGAAATAATGAAGAAAAAACATAATGTCCCTAAAGGTCTAATGGTCGACCAATAGATGACTAAATTACATGAAAATGAGCAAAATAATTCTTAAAATAGTTTTGTTATCCATAAAGTGTGATGATAATATTATCTTGTTAAGAAGTGGAAATCAAAGAATATTAGCATATTTAGAGGTGAAAGATTATTTTTTAATGCTTAATTTCTCATGGGAAATTCTTGATTTAAAATTTTAAAAATAAATCTTAGCAAGAAAAGAGATTGTTATGCCAGTCAAAGAGGAAATCAATTGAAAGTCAATATGATTATGTTTATGGTTATCAAGCATGGTATATTTGTGAATGTTTATAATACATATATTTTCATGAAATAATTTTAACTAATTTAAATAAAATATATGCTGGATCAATGGTTCTTGGAAGTTTAAAATTATTGATATTATAGCATATATTGAAGGCCAACGCTTATTTGATTTAGATGATGAATAGAGTGTTTAATTTTTTTGTAAAGTTCATAGACACAAACTAGATAATTTTTTCCCATAACATCCAAAGGAGTGTAAGGCAAGAAAATGATAAAATTTGAGATGAGTTTCTTAATAGAAGTTATAAACATCGACGTTAACTTTCTAACAAAAGCAATCTTGTGTAATTTAGAATTATAAAACTATGAATATGGGCTAAAATCTAAAAGAAGTCGAGTTGAGAGATATATTTGACAGTTTTAGCTGGTTGTCATATTGAAAAATTTTAGTGTATTAAAGGCTAAATTAAATTTATTTTTTTTCAGTAAAAATATAGTTTTTTTATTTTAGTTTTTAAAAAGATAATTTACAATCAAAAATGAATTTTTATAATTTGAGTTATGATTAAAACAAAAAACTATATTCATGAATTAATAATCTAAGTTGACTAAAATTGGTCAGCTTCTACTTTATTTAGAAGTTATTTTTTTATGTGAGACTTAATTTGATGGTGATTGTAAGAAATAAATTTGAATGTACGTTTTTGTGTGTCGGTTATAAAAGTTTTTTTTGTTGAGTATACTATATTAAATGAATAGAATGGGAAAATAAAAATAAAATTTAATGAGAATTAAATTGAAATTAAATGTTAAACTAAAAGAACTAAATCTAGAATATTTTTGTGTGGAGTGAACATGAAATGAAAAGTAATGTGGTATATCTATTGATACATGAAAGACCACTAGAGCAGTGTAGCAACAAGTAGGAACTACTAGAGCTCCAACAATAGATAGGTATTGGGCACCTTAACATTTTTCTTTACTCAATATATGGTAATAGTTTTTGAAAATGAAATGATATGTTATATTTGTAATTTTGTTTTAAGATCAATCAAATTAGATTTCTAATAATAAGACTAATGCCTTGTAAGGGATAATAAAATTAGATTCCTACGAAATTAATGCCCAATAAATGACAATGAAATTAGATTCCCAGTAATGTGACTAATGCCTAGACATGAGCAAGGGAACAAGGTACATGGAGAATGGCATTCTTTGGAAAATGAACTTGAAAATTTTGATTTCTAGCGAAGGGTTGAGGGATTATTTCCTGAAATGATTGATCATTTTAGGTTGATAATGAACTAGAAACTTTTGATACGATAAAGGAGTTCTATTTAGGATAACCCCATTATTTACTATAAAAATAAATTAGAAAATTATGTTTTTGTTATATTTGTATTATTTTTAGTATTTTTTAATAAAATGTAAAATTTAATAATGTGTTCAACTATTAACACACATTTCAAAATTATTAATTATTTTTTTCTCAATGAGTTGATGTTAATAACTTTTTTATATATATTTTAAAATACAAAAAAAAATTAAAATAAAATATATAGACAAGAGGATCAAAAGTACAAGGAAAACATTAGAGACTAAATTTAATTTGAGAGAGAAGAGACAAATGGACGGGGAAAAAAAAAACCATAACCTAATTTTTTTACATGATCCGCTACCAGTACACAAGAAAAAAAAAAAAAACCAAGAAGCCACCTATTAGAAATTCCCACCGTCCCTTGACCAATGCTATCCCTCATACAACTACATCCTTTTCATCTCTAAAAAAGTAGAAATCAAAATCCAAAACCATGACCCACAGACAAACTCTCTTCTCTCTTCTCTCTTCAGTTCACCACTCTCACCTAAAATAAAACCGTATTTTCCTTACATAATCATCGTAAAACAACATTAGAAGTCTCTTCACCACTGTCAACAATACCCACAGCTGACCCCTGCAGTCGTAATCAATGCCAGCACCACCCAAGAGTGAATAAATAGCCAATAATAACTCTCCACCAAACCTAGCAGCCGACAGCACACATACTTCATTTTTTTAACTGGCCCGTGGCAGACCCGACAACTCCAGCTTCACAACTTCCCTACACAACAGCAACACCATCGAGACCTGTACAAATATAAACACAACCTCTCTCTTTGTCCAGTCACCTCACTGCTGTCATGAACTCTCTCGACAACTGCCGCTACAGACTATGATCTCCACCAAAGCTCTAGCTTGAACGAATGTTGATAGCAACTTCACGTTGCCATTGTTCCAGCGCTCCTCCAATTTCATTATAGTAACTCTTGGAAATACTAACATCTTAGGAAGTTGATTTATAAACTCAAATAATCTTTTTGATAAAATTACTAAAATATTATGAAATATAAGACAATATTTATTGTTGTGTATAATTTTGGATAATTTTAACATTTATATGGCTTGATGTGTGTTGAGATTTTGAAGTGATTTGATCATTTTATGGTAATTTTAAGTTTATTTTCCTAAAATCATGATTACTAATTGAATGTTAATTCTTGATTCATGATTCATGCTAGGGTTTATGTTAATTTATTTAAGTTAGCATATGATTGAGTATAATTCATGTTTGATTTAGGAAGTTGCTTCTTTTTTTACTTGTAAAGTGATTAAATAAATGTTTTGCATGGAGTGGATAACATGGTGACACGATTAAAAAATTAATGTATTTTTTCAAGCACAAGAGTGTCAAAGTAATAAATAACTAGGCAAAACCGGGGTCAAATCATAAGGAGGTTAATTATATAAATTATAGATAAAAACAATAACAATAACAACAATAATAACAATAATAATAGTAGCAGTAGTAATACTAATAATAATAGTAGTAATACTAATAAAAATAAAAATAAAAAAGAAGGAGAAGAAGAAGATGATGATAAGAACTTTGAGATGGAATATTAATATAAGGATTAAAAAATGATAATAACAAATGTCAAGGTTAGAGGTTCCTCTAATGGTATGTCAAACAAGTATAGTATAAACTCTTAATATTCAATTGGAAACCACACACAAAGAAGGTTCCAATCAAATTATAAATTGTTAACATGATTACATTAGTCATCATATTCTATTAATGCTAATACTTGTAAGTTTCATCAAACATTCATGATTATAACTTATGTCAATAACAAATCAAGTTCCTTTCATAGCTCAGGTGTCAATTATACCATACAGTATGAGCTATGAAAGTGCCAAGGATTTGTTGTACCAATTGTTATACAACATAAATCAAAATTAGTCATTTAACAAGCAAAGTATTAAAGAGTGAACAAGATAACAAATATAAAACACGTTAGTATCAAACATTAAAGTCCATCTTAAGTTTATACTATACTTATTCTTACACCATTAGTGTAACCTTTTCACCTTCACATAATAAACTTAGCTAGACATAATGAAAAAAAGAAAGAAAAATAGATAAAAAAAAAATAAGAACATAAATAAGATAAAAGTTAACTAAGTAAATGAAAGAAAATGGAAAGCATAAACTTGATATTAATGCAAGCAAAGCATAAATATTACAAAAAATACAAAGAGAGAAAGGAAGAACATGATCTTGATCTGGAAACCAAGGTGTCTAAATGCTTGGCAAATGCCTCCTTTTATAAGCCAAAATTGGGAACTATTGATTTGATGACTAATTGATGAGTGGGTAACCAACGCTTGACTTGGTAACAATCCTTATCTTCTCTTGTCTGCTCAAAATATCATTGATAACGTTAAAATTGAAGCCACTTGAAAAAGAAAGTTGTAGGAAATTATCTCAGCTTTTTTATGTAAAAAATTCAGCTCATTTGGACTTTTAGAACTCCAGATGTCTAAATGCTTGGCAAATGCCTCCTTTTATAAGCCAAAATTGGGAACTATTGATTTGATGACTAATTGATGAGTGGGTAACCAACGCTTGACTTGGTAACAATCCTTATCTTCTCTTGTCTGCTCAAAATATCATTGATAACGTTAAAATTGAAGCCACTTGAAAAAGAAAGTTGTAGGAAATTATCTCAGCTTTTTTATGTAAAAAACTCAGCTCATTTGGACTTTTAGAACTCCAGATATGGGTCAAGTACTAAACAGTGCTCGGGCTAAAAGACAAATTTGGACTTCTTTATTGTTGCTACAATTTGGACTTGAAAATAGCCTTTTTAGATCTTGGGCTCCATATGAAAGTTGTAGGTCTATGTTTTACATTTTTATCTATATAATGTAGACATAAATCTGAGATCTACAGCTCCAGATATGATCCAATTACCGAACAATATTCTGGTTTGGATTGCACCGACATCTCTTTTCTAAATTTGGCCATCTCTTTGTCCTTCCAATTTCAGTTCTTAAATTCATCAATCAATCCTTTCATTTATGTGATAGGCTTGAATTTAAAATGAACATTGATTATAAATTAAAAGTATCTTATATTATTAGATATATTGTTATAAAACATGCTTTAGTTAAGGAGTTATTGATACTTCAAGTGTAAAATGATGATATAAAACCTTGATAAAAACACAATTTTAAGTATCAATCACATGGTTAAAATAAATTAATTAAAATGTATTTTTATGCTTTTGTCAAACAAGTTCTAATCAGTTTTCAAAATTTTGAAGAAAAAAAAAGGTTCATTTTAAAATTATATATAGGTTTCTCATGTGTTTTTTCCAATAATTTTAACTAATATCAAGTTGTAGACTTACATTATAAAATATGAATCTAATATTAAAAATACTTAGTTTTCTCTGAAATTGCAAAAAAAAATCAAAAATTTCCTCATTTCAAAAATATAAAAAGTGTTTTTTCTTTTGTGCCTATGACCAAATTCTAAAGATTCCTTGTGCATTTTTTCTAGAAAACCAAATTATATTTTTATCATGTTTTAAAAATACAAAATGGAATCGTAACCTATTTATGATTATCCATTAGAATTTGGTCAAAATACCAAAAATCCCACAACAATTACTTTGTTTAATTAATATTTGGAGTGTTAGGATTTAACTATAGACTTTAATATTTAGGGATATAAAATTATATTATAAAGTATACCCTCAAGTATCAGAGGTACCTAATATAAAATAAATACGATACTAAAATTAAAGTTTTAAAACGAATAAGATTTGACCTGATAAGGTAGAGACTTTCTCTCAAATGAATATTTATCTTGAACCTTAGATTAAACCAACAGATATAAACATGACTTAGATAAATAATCAATCAACAATACAACTTACTATAGTTTGGTACATTAGGAGTGATATGTCTTTTCCTTAGACAACTAGTCCTCTTACTCAAATTCTCGAAGACCATTAGGTTTTCTAGTGAACATGATATTAAACGGTGACTCCCCAAGTCATAATTTCATGATTAAACTCAAAAACCTTTTATAATTCAGGAGGCAACTCTGTTATTCAATGTCTTGTTCGCAACCACACTATTGATTAATAAAATGAAATTGTTAATAATAATGAGTTTACAATTTAATTGCATTATTATGGTTGTTTTTCTTGTTTGTTAATTTTTATGAAATAACATTATCTTTTATTGTGAAAAATTATTTACAAGTACTTCACAGCCACAAATTAAATGATAAATATTTAAGATAACTCTTATTAATTTTGAATGAACATGTATTAGAAACCCTTTTTGTATTGTAATGGGTTATGTAACAAATGATAATCATATTAAAGTTTATATTGTTTTAATTAGTTCTTTTATGTAAACTTATGATAATTTATTAGTTTCTTTCACTAATTTTACATTGAGATTTGTTATTGTGAGGAAAAACAACAACATAGTTTTTCTTTTGAAAAAAAATAGTTACTAAAGTTTTGAGCATCAAAAGTATAAGAAATGTAAACATCCACACATGAAACAAATAAATAAAAAATAATATTATGAAATAGGTTGCCTAAAATCTTTACATGATAAAGATGTCAAATATGAACTAATTAAATTAGATTTAACCTCTAAAAAGAAATCCTCTCAAGTGAAAGATAAACTTTAAATGAATACTAATTTTACACCTAGCAACTAGACAATAACATTTTAGATATAGAGCATAAATCCCCACCATTCATTTTAATTTCCACAAATCTTATCAAACAACATCTACCATATATAACAACCACCACACTATTAAATTAGCCAAATAAAAAATAAAACATTCTTATTAAAAATTAAGAAAAAAATAATAATCAAACCAATTACATATATAAACATTTACAAATCCTCACAATCAAGACTACCATAAAACAACCATTAAATCACTATAAAATATACCAAAATTAAGAGAGAGAAAACCACATAGTTAAACATTTAGAGAGGGAGAGGGAGAGGGAGAGGAAAAAAGGAGCAGCTTACTTGGAGAGAGAGCAGGCTAGAGATAGTAAGAGAGTGAAAGATTGCTAGGAGATATGAATAGAGAGCAGAAGGGAGGATCTGAAAGAAGTGGGGGAATTAGAGAAAGAAAGAGAGCAAGAGAGAGAGAACATTACTTATAGCCAAAATATTATGTTATCTATTTTGATTATGAATCACTAAAGCACTTGAAAGGATAAGGTAAGTTAAATATAAGGTATGTCAAGTGGCTAGATTTCATTGAGACCTTTCCATATGCTATAAAGTATAAGCAATGATAATATAGCGGCTAATGTACTATCTAGGAGATATATTTTTTTATATATTTTAAATATATTAAATATTTGTATGTATAATGATTTTGTTAATGTGTATAAAGCTTGTAAGAAGTCAGCCTATAATAAGTTTTATAAACTTGATGATTATTTGTTTAAAGAGAATAAATCTTTTGTACCTGATAGTTCTATATAAATTGTTTATGCAAGAAGATCATAAGGGTGGTTTAATGGCATATTTTAGTGATAGAAATACTTTAAAAGCTTTACATGAACAATATGCATCTAATGTTAAGAAAGGTCATAAATGTGTTATATTTGAACCAAACGAATAGGTATGAGTGCATATGAGGAATGAAAGATTTTCATCTCATTGGAGATTTAGATGCATCCTATAGAAGATGATTTATTCCAAGTTCTTGAATGAATTAATGACAATATATATAAAGTGGATCTTCCATACGAGTATAATGTTAGTGCTATTTTTAATATTTCTAATATTTCTCTATTTGATACTGGTAACGATTTAAGGTTAAATGTTTTTTAGAAGAAAGGGAATTATAAGCATCAACAAGCATCGCCAAAGGATCCAATTTAACACTAGGTTAATTCATCTAATTAAGTACAAGGTGAAGGGTTAAATAGATGAAAGAGATATTCAATAGGTTAATTCAAGATATTTAGGACAAGACAAATATTGAAATTATGACAAGGGATGGTTAGGATTTAATTAATGTACTTAATGCAAAAGAATAAACTAGTTCTTTAGTTCAAGGCATGTAAATTGAGCCTATTTTTCTAATGTGTAATTTTATGTTAATTTGCATACCTTTCAATCCAGCTATTAGATAAGGCTAAAGTTTTTCAAAAGATTTCAAAAATTTTATTTTCTATAAGGTTGAGATTTTATAGCGATCACATCCCGTAAAGGCTTTGCAATAAAGTTTAGAAGTTGTTATTTGGAATTTGCAATATTTTTCTAATTAATTTAGAATTCTTTTTCTATTTTATAAAGAAATATTTTGTTATTTTTCAACTTTATTTAGAACATTTTGCCTAGTATAAATAGATTTATTTAGTTTGTATTTAAATTTTTAGGTATTTTTTATTTTTGAAATAATATTATTTGTGAAAGATTGAACATTTTCTTGCTTCTTCATTGAATCTTCAAAACTTATTGTTTTTGGATTCATCCTTATATGTTCATTTCTTGATTCTTTATAATCAATGAGTTTCAATAATTACTTTTTTATTTAGATAATCACTAGATCAACTTCTTTTCAACTTGATTTTACCTTTCTTGGGTTATACCCAATTTTGATAATGGGTTCTAGAGTTATTACCCTTCAAGTTTGCATCAAGTTTCATGAGTAATGCTTACTATATGTAGAAACCTAATTTTTTACCTTCAATTCCAAAATATATTTAAAAATTCCTTAAAAAATAAAAAACATATTATTGATGCATTCTGGCTATTCACATACCCTTGTATAATTTTTATTTTTTTTCTTGTTCATGTATCTAAAATAATAAAATTTAAAGAAACATATTTTTGACACATTCACATATGCTTCATATTTCTTAACTATTTTTCTACTTAAAACGATATTAGTTTTATTTTTTTTAGAAAAATAAAAAATACAAAAAGAATAAGAAAATAAAATATTAAAACAGAGAGCTAAATAGATAAAGGACATAAGTGCAAAACAAGAAAAATTAAAACAGAGAGCTGAATAGATAAAGGACATAAGTGCAAAACAAGAAAAATAAGGGATCAAGATAAAATAGAGTTACTTAGGACCAAGTAATTAAAAAAGTGATAAAGTCAAGTAAGATAAAGTATAATACAAGAGAAATGAGGGACCAAAGTAAAATTGAGTTACTAAGGGACCAAGTAATTAAAGAGAAGATGACAAAATTTATACTTGAATTGTAAAAAAAAAAAAAAGAGGGGGGTGCTACCGCACAAAAAAAAACTATTTATCATCTCTTTTACCAAAATCTTAGCAACTATAAATTCTTTTGAGAGAATATGAGTTTAAATATAGATAAATAAATCTTAGAATAACATTATTCTTCTATATTTTTTTCCTAAAAATACCCTAACATTTTCTTTCTCCTTTTAAAGCCAAAACTTTCCCCCTTGAGATCTCTGACCTTTAAAGTCTATTTTTTATAATATTACACCATTCTTTTCCTCTCAAAACTATCTATTAAAGCCCTTAATCAATTGAAACCAACAAATCTTACATCTTCAATTAAAGGGATAGAAAACAACAATAAAAACTTGTTTTAATTTCTCTCCATTCAAGACCACTATCATTCCTCTCTTCTTAAAAATAAATAAACTTCCAAATAATCCTTATAAACCAATAAACTTTATGTAAGTAGAACTACAAGTTAAAAAACAAACCACTAAAAAGAAAAATGACCATAAAAATTTTCTAGCATCAGATCTTGCCTACAGGTGGGAGGTGGCTTACACCACCACTAAAGAATAAAGGAGGACAACCTAGCTCACCTTGTATATCTAGGCATGTTCCAATAAAACATAGGTGATGCGTGCAACAAAGCGCCAAATATGTGTGCAACAAACCTAGCTCACCTTATAGCACGGTTGTCATGCACCAACATTGATCTTCTTCATTTCAATAGAATTTTGCAATTGTTTTAGCCCTTTTCTATCCATTCCTATCCTTAAATGTCTCTTGAATAACTTATTTTGCTTTATTGTTGATTTTTTATGTGTTTTATGATAAACTTTTGATTAAAAATGAATATTTTATGTTGAATAAACATCACACTTATTTGATTATTTAAATATTCATTGTGAAGAGATTTTAGGACTATATAATATATATGGGATTGATTTTGTGTTGGGATGATGTTAGTCATATCTGTTGAATCTTGCACGTTCATTCTCATTTGTAAGAATTATATAAAATTCATGCTTAGACTTTGTGCATTTGTTTTTCTTTTTATTATTATTACTTATTGCAATTTTATGCATTCAAAATTAAGGCTCTTATGTAATTATAATGCCTTTGTTGGACAATTAACCTTTGTTTAATTTTCATCCATGTTATTGGTAATTACATGATCCTAATCATTTAAAGCATAGCAAAATATCATGATCATCAAATTTTACTTATGGCCAAGTCTCTCAATATATATATATATATATATATATATATATTGAGAGACTTGGCCATAAGTAAAATTTGATGATCATGATATGCTTTGATGTTTATTTTAGCATTTATACAATGAAAAAAAAATATTTGTCATGCATAGGTTTAGGGTTTTATAGCAAGTTTATAAAACTCACTAAGGCCTAGCCCAAATTAAAAGGTCTATTGGGCCAACAATCCTAAATCCTTCAAAACTCATCCTCATTTTCATAGAAATCATATCAAAATTGTTTTGCTATTCACTTATAATGTTTAAAGTAATTGGATAGCAAGACATTGTCTAGGGTATTAAGAGTAGCATATTTGATACAAACCTTATAATTATAAGAATCTAAAAACCCACAAGCAAGTTTGAACATAATACTAGAAAGCCAAAAATTAGATATAAGATAGAAAAAATGACATAATGATTACCTTTAACAAAGGCACTAATATTATTGGAATTTAAACACTCATCCAATGATTAGTAAATCATGAAGGAAAAGTATAAGAAATATGTCATGAATAATGTTATTCTTCAACAAGTCAATTTCAATTCTTTCAAGAACCAAAAACTATGAGTTTTCCTCACACAAACAAATATCATTCTTAAATCAATCCATCTCTTATTATTTAGAAAAAAAACTAAATACAAGCTAAATAAATCTATTTATACTAGATAAAATACCCTAAAAATGCTAGAAAAGTAACAAAAGAGTTCTTAATAAAATAAACAAAATCCTAAATCAACTAGGAAATTAATGTGATTCTCGCACAATAGCTTCTAAACTTTGTCATAAGGCTTTTTTGATGTTCAATTGACCTAAAAGTTTAATCCAATATAAATTTTAGCCTCTGGAATATTCTTGTGAAATGTTAGTCTGGTTTAATGATCAAATCAAAAATCAATTACATTAACATAAAACTACATAATAAAAAAATAAGGTCAATGTAAATGTAAGTAGAAAAAATAAGTTGGATCTGTATGTGTTGTAGGAAATAAGGCTAAATATCTTGAATTAATTCATTGAATGTCTCTTTAACCTACTTAACTCTTGACCAAGTAATATACCTAATTAACCAATGTAGTGGATCTTTTAGTGTAATATGGATTGTATCATCCTTTTTCATCTTAAAAGAAATCAACCTTGAATCATTACCTTGCTTAGATATTGACTCGTTTTTGAAAGACATATTAACTCAATTTTGTGATTTTGATCTTTGTATGTATGTGTATGTGTGTGTGTGTGAGAGAGAGAGAGAGAGAGACATGATCAAAAAATTAATATCTTATCCCAAGTGCAGAAGTGTCAAAGTAATAAATAACCCAGCAAAACTGGGGTCAAACTACAGGAAAGTTAACTATATAAATAATAATAAGAAGAAGAAGAACAACAACAACAACAACAACAACGATGATGATGTGGTGGTGGTGAAGATGAGTTAAAGATGACTTTGAGATGTAAGATTAATGTGAAGATTATATAATAATAAAAACAAGTATCAAGTTTAGAAGACACACTAATAGTATTAGAGATAAATAAAGTATAAACTCTTTACAAATTATCAATATAATCATATTAATCATCTTATTTATGTAATACCATACTTATAAATTTTATCAAGTATTCATGATGCTAACTTATGTTGACAACAAATAAAGTTCCTCTTATAATAACGATGTTGGCTGAAGACTATAAAGGATCAAGTATTTGATGTACCAAGTGTTATACAACACAAATCTAAATTAACCATTTAACAAGGTATTAAAAATTAATAAAACAAAAATGATAAGACATATTAATAGCAAGTTATTTAGGATGCAAGCATTGAAGTCCATATTGAGTTTATATTATACTTATCTTAAAACCATTAATAAAATATTTTCACCTTAACATAATTAACATAGCTAGACATTATGAAGAAGAAAAACTTAAATAAACAATATAAGAATATAAACATGATATAAGTTAACTAAGTATAGTAAAAGAAATGAAAAGCATGAACAAGAGATTAACGAAAGCAAAACTTAAGTATTATAAAAATATAAAGAAAGAAAGCAAAAACAAAATCTTGATATGAAAAACAAGATGCCTAAATGAATAACAAATTTCTCTTTTTATAGGCTAAAATTTAAAACTATTTATTTGGTAATTGATAATTGATGTAGTAGCTAATTATTGATTAGTGGCTTGGTGAACAACAGCACTCAAGCATTTTAACTGGATAAATTGATATTAATTCAATCAGAATTTAGTAAAGTGTTCTTCATGAAAATTGTTGAAAATTATCTTTTCCTTCCACATACTAAATTTCAAATCATTTGGAGCACTACAGCTTTAAATATGTCTAAAATACTGAGCAGTGCTGCTGGTGGATGTGATGGATAGCCCTTATGCTTTTGTCTTAGATAAAATATCATTTCTACCATCAAAATTTGAGCTGGTCTTTTATATGAAAGTTGTTGCAAATTGTCTTTTCCTTCCACCCACCAAATATCACGTCATTTGACCTTCTAAAACTCTAGGTATAGGTATAAATCTGAGTAGTATTTGGGCTGAATTGCAAGACAGATCATGACTTCTCTTTTGTAGCCAAACTTTGAATTTAAAAATAGAAAATTTTGGTCTTTTCGTACCTATGAAAGTTATAGGTCTATTTCTTATCTTTGCAGCCATATAAATTAATCTGAAATTCAGGTTTTATAACTCTAGATATGATCCAATAACTGAATAGTGTTCAAATTTAAATTGAATCAACATCTTTTTCTTAAGCTTGGTCTTTTCTTTATCCTTTCACTTCCATTAGTTAATCGCAACAATCAATCATATGAATTGTGAGAATATCTACATTTAAAATGAGCATTTACTATAAATTAAGGGTATCTTGTATTATCAGACTTGTTATTATAAAACATGTTATAGTAAAGAAGTTATTGATACTTTAAATGCAAAATAATGATATAAAATCTTGGTAAAAATACACTTTTAAGTACTAATCAATATATGTGTTAGAGTAAATGCAACACTAAGTGATATTGGAGAAAAGGTTGAAATTCAAGACATAAGAATTATGATAAAAAATGAAAATAAGAACCTAACCAAAAAAATCAAGATATAAATTAAATTGAATTTAAGGATAGATAGATAAAACTCAATTTTAGAGTCTTTCTCTAATAACAACTAATGTGAACTTTATAAATATAAAGATCTAGAAATCCACAAGCAAGTTTGATAAAAAAAAAATCATAGTGAAGATAAAAATTGTGACACAAAAAGTATCTTAAACTCAAGAACCAACATTAGTAGAATTCAAACCCCACCTACTGATTAACGAATTACAAATGAGAAGTATAAAGACGATGTCATAAAGATAATTTTTATTTGATAAATCAATTTTAGCTCTTTTAAGAACCAAAAAGTATGAGTATTCTGTACACACAAACAATTATTATTCTAAAATCAATCCATTTGTTATTAATTTAAAAAAAAACATAAATAAAAGCTAAATAATTCTATTTATACTAGGTAAAATATCATAATCAATGCTAGAAAATAACAAAAAATAATGTCTCATTTTCCCTTTTATATAATTTTCTTTTTGCTTTAAGAAGCTCTAGTATAGTATTTATGTATTGCAAAATAAAATTATATAATACGATTGTTGCTTTAAGTGTATCTTTTCATGATACAAGCTCTAAAACAAAACTATTATCTTCAACCTTATTTTCTTTGTCATTTTCCTTGACATTCTCAATAATTTGCTCATCACTCATCAATTCTCAAGTTGCCTTGTTTTCTTCTTGGTAGTTCAAAAGGTAGTCAACATTCATCATATAATAATATTTCAACTATTTGATTAGAACATGCAATTATCGAACGCCTTCATCATCTGAGTGTTAATCCAAATTCATTAAAGTCACGTTATTAACATGAAAAAAAATTAATATCTTCTTTAAAGCGTAAGAGTGTCGAAGTAATAAATAATTCAGCAAGACTAAGGTCGAACCACAAAGAGGCTAATTATATAAATTATAAATGATAGTGATGATCATGATCATGATCATGGTGAGTTAAAGAGAACTTTGAGATATAAGATTAATATGAAAATTAAATAATGATAAAAACAGTTGTCAAGGTTAGAAAATCTACTAACGATATTTCAAACAAGTATAATATAAATTCTTTTAATTGCTCAACTAGAACCACACACAAAGGAGGTTCTAATGGGATTATAAATAGTTAATATGAACATTAGTTATCTTATTTGAATAATACTAATACTTGTAAATATTGTCAGGTATTCATGATTATAAATTATGTTAACAACAAATCAAGTTCCTTTCACAGCACATGTGTAGGTTATACCATATGATTGGACTATGAAAATATCAAGTATTTGTTGTACTGAGAGTTAACATAAATCTAGATTAATTATTTAATAAATAAAATAGTAAAAAAAGAACAAGATAACAAATACAAAACATGTTAGTATCAAACATTAAAGTTCATGTTAAGTTTATACTATACTTATTTTTACACTATTAGTGTAATATTTTCACCTTAATATAATAAACTTAGCTAAATATAATGAAGAATAGAAACATAAATAAAATATAAGTTAAATAAATAAAGAAAATAAAATGAAAGGCATAACAAGATATTAATGAAAGCAAAACTTAAGCATTACAAAAATATAAAGAAAAAGAGCAAGAACATGATCTTGATCTCAAAATTAAGATGCTTAAATGTATGACAAATGTCTTCTTTTATAAGTTAAAATTTAGAATTATTGGTTTGCTGACTAATTGTTGAGTGGGTGACCACATCTTGACTTAGCAACAATCCTTATTTTTATTTTTTTTTAACAAAACATCATTTCTAATATTAGAATTTGAGTAGATTATCCTCATAAAAATTATAGAAAATTATCTCAGCTTTCCAACAAAAAAAAATGAAATCTTTTGAACTTTTAGAACTTGAGATATGGGTTGAACACTGAACATTGTCTAAGTTGCATGACAGATTCAGACATTTTTGTTATTGCTACAATTTGAACTTAAAAACAGTCTTTTTAAATCTTATACTCTCAAGAAAATTTTAGGTCTACGTCTTAACTTTTCATTCATATAGAGCAAACATAAATGCAAGTTTTAGAACTCTAATTATGATTCAATGATCAAACAACTTGGCTCTCTCGTTGTCTTCTATATTTTAGAAGTTAAACTTATCGATCAATTCTTTTATTTATGTGATAAATCTGCATTTAAGATTAATATTTATCATAAATTAAAGATATGTTATATTTATTAGATATGTTATTATAAAATATGCTCTAGTTAAGAAGTTATTGATAGTTTAAGTAAAAAAACAATAATCATATAAAATATTAATAAAAATATATTTTTAAGTACTAATAAATAATCTTTGACATGTAATAATTTGATTATGTTCGCATATGTGCCTAGATTTCATTTTTGATCCGCCAAAAAAGAAAAAAATATAAAGAGATGAGATGATTATATTAAAATGTGTATGCTACTTGGGCAAAAAGGAATATATAAGAAGTTCGTAATTTCATGTTAAGTCATGCCAAATGGGGAGAATATATAAATGCAGGCTGTGATAAATGTTTGGGAGAAAAGATAAAAGAGATTATTGTGATGCATGAATAAAAGGAAAAAGATTTAAAATATGTGGAGAATGTGGTTGTGTGTATGATGTTGTGGGGACACAATGCATGCATGAATTTAATTTTTATTTTGGCATGCTATTTTTTTTATCATGCTATATTATACCTTGACACATATTGCTTATGATAGGTGAAGTTTTTTAAATGCATAATATTTTTCATCTCCTTATTATATATTATGGTTGTCATTATAAATTATAAAAAATGGAAATATTACATACTATGGTTGTCATTATAAAAAATTGAAAGATTGCTAGCCAACATGTCCGAATATTATTGATGTAGGAATTTTTCTACAACAAAATAAAACTATGAACTCTTTGATCCAAACTTTACTTAAAGAGTAATCAAATCTTTCTAAGTTTTAATTTATCATAAAATAAAATTTATTCATAATTTTTTAATTGTCAAATTTAATTAATAAAAATTAACTTTATTGCCAAAACCCACACAGTGAGAACTATCTTATGAAATAATTATTTTATCATATTCTTTGGTATATATCATCACTAAAATGCTTTGAAATGGATATCAGATATTTGATTAATCATGTTCTTGCAATTTTGACCACTAAAAACTTTTTATATCCATTTTTAGTTAAATAGCAATCTTGTAATTTAAAAAGAATGTACCAAACACTTCAACTCACCTTTTTAATCATAATTATGTTCAAAAAAATAAAAAAATTGTTCAAATCACTATAAAAATTAATACATCTCTCCCCATTAATAAACCCTTTCTTTCTTGATAATTTCAGTTTTCCCCCTTTTTTTAATAGGATAAAAATATTGGCCAAGCCATTCTCTTCCAAGAGGATGCTACAAAGAAGCATACGCAGTGGGATTTTTTCCGTAAAATAACAAATGTCTCAAGGGATTTTTTAGTTGACTTTTGATTTCAATTACTGATTATCCTCTACCAGTGTCTCCACCACATCCTTTATGTAACTTATCACTTCTAGCAACATTTCTTATTCTAGAGTATAAATAATATAACAAGGAAGCAATCTGACAGAAACCATCTAGTAACAACTTAATATTACAATTCAATAAAAAGAAGAAAAGAAAAGAAAAGAAAGGCCTGATGATTCATATGAAATATTCTTACAGAGAAAGGCCGAATGTAAATCTTCCTCCAATCCCCACATCACTCCAAAGGGTTTCCTTCCTTTTTCCTTTGTGTAAGGAGGTAATAACAAGTGGTTCGCATGATGAGCTCCACCAGTTGAAAAACATTCTACAAATTCATAACTTGAGCTTCAATGAACAAACCAGATTAGGTGAAAAAATTTCAGTTCATTGTCAAAGCACAAATACAATACCTTTCCGAAAGTAACTCGATTCCATCGTGCAGCCCAATCAACCATTCACAATTCTCGTGATTGTTCCTCATCCAAAAATACAATTTGATAACACAGGCAGAGCAAGAAGTATCAATTGACAAGACATCCTAGCTATGTCATGAATTAGAAACTAAAAGAAGGAGCCAGCACAATATCAGATTGACTACCAAGCACAAAGGAAAATCAACCACAAAGGAAAATTGACTAGACATCAGCGTTATGTCATGAAAACAAAACAAAGGCTTGTTTTTTCCTTCTAAAACTTAAATAAAAGGAAAGGCCTCTTTTATATGTATTTAAAATCTTTTGTTCTTTCTAGTTCCAATTCCTCAACTAAGATTTAAGCAACACCATGTCAGCATAGTTCATTCTTCACATGCATGCATCACCAGGAAAGCAATAGAGAGGAACAACATATTGACATCTCATGCATTCAAAATAAATTAATAAATCTACATCTTGTAACGCAATAAAGTTATTAATCTCATTGGTAACTATATCAATCCAATTCTACTGAAAGATGCTACTCACAGAACAGAAAACATGAACAAGCCATAAGATCTCACCCGAGAGGTTACTGCTAACTAGACTGACTGTAAGCTCTGGAGAACTGTTCTGCACCAACACTGGGAATCATGTTTGTTAAGATAAACTCTTGAAAGGGATTGCTTAGTGACCTCTCTATTGCAGTATGACTGCAAACAAGGGAAAAAGAAAAGTAAAATAGTGAAAACCTATGCAACCAAGAATCAGATGCATGGTCGCTATGTACATATGTAGATTTATCTGACCTGTGATCATGCTTTGATTGCTGAAAAAATCAAAATTTCAATCATTGTTCGGTAATTCATGATTGCAGTCAAATTCGTTATAATTACCTAGAGCTCAATCCTGTACTGATCAGGCAATGTAAAGACAGCATACAGATGTTACCTGCTAACATTATGTACAACCAAATTATCTTTAGAAGTCCAAGTTAACACTGTAGCACCTGTTTCTCAATCCAACACCAGTGTCCAAGACAAGCATAGATATAGTACTTTGAGAAGGGAAAAAAGAAAGATAATTCAATTTTTCTCGTTTTGATTAATAAACCACATACCAAAACATATCATTGCTAATGACAAACATGACAAATTGAGATGAGTCAGGACTCTAAAATATATCATGCAAATTAACAAAAAAAAAAAAATCTTCTCTTAATAAATCTGAAGTTGTTTATATTCATGCTTCCAAATTATCCTCTCTCCTTCCAATGATTACACAACAAACAAATTAACAATCAAATATGTACTCAGTGATCATAATAAAAACTGGCAATTTACAAGAGAGTTAACAAAATTGCTCCAGATGAAAAGAAAAGTGCAACATTCTTTCAAAGCAGCACATTACATACACATTTTGGAGCCTCCTAAGAATTTCCTTGAAGTTGGAATACGCTGTAACTGAGTTCAACTGGTCACAGACCTTAATATATTCTTCTTCTGGCAGGTGCAAACTTCACAAAATGAAGGAATCTACTAACACCAGCTCTCTTTTTTTCCCACCTTTTCTCACAGCTCTACGACCAATTCTAGGTTGTTTTGCAGCTCCAGTGGCACTATAGTCCCCACAAAGCAAGAAAAATCAATGCCTTCATCCAGAAACCATCCTGATATCAACTTTTACCCTTTGGCATACTTATCAACATAACCCTACAGAACAAAATAAGAAAATGGTATTCCCAAAACAAATATGACATAATTAAAGAGCATATAGAATCTAATCATGCATAGAACAACTTTTTAAAGTTGCACTTCCCACAAATTTTCCTGTTTTGTGTTCCCAAACATGTCCATTTACAAAAGAGAAGTTCTAATCATATTTTGAAATATTCTTCATGATGGTCTTAATTGCTAAGAATGATATTTTGTGCCCGCACTTGATACAACTTTTCAGTCGTATGAGCTTCTTGAAATCGGACCTTTTTTGTGGCAAGGTTGTAGGCGCAACCTCCAAACTTTAAAAACCTACCTTGCCTTGATAAATGAAATACAACTGTACAACAATTCATTGTTCAAAATTTAAGTAGTACACTGCAACATTTCCAAGTCCCACTAAAAAAATTACTAGGTAGAAAAAACTCATGGTTAAGAATTCATGTCCATTAATTTCCCTTCTTTCAGCGGAAGGCAGAATTGGAGAGGAAGCATACTTACAGAAGAGTTGTCTAGCTGCATCACAAAGCCTGTTTTCCATCCATGATTTCTATGTTCTAGAATGATAGTATCCAATTCCATGATCACACTTTTACTGATAGTAGGAAATTAATGTTCCAATCAGTAGACATAAGCTAAGTAATGACGTCATGAGACCTCTATCTGTCACTACTAATTCATATGGCCAGACAACATGCATCAGATATATTATTTCTAAAAGAACCATTTCTAATTATCCATCCCCACTGATTTTTATACACACAGGCCTTAAATATAAATATCATGTTTTTGCCAACTTAATTAGAAAGCATCATTAATTGAAAGCTTGGCAGCTTCAAGGTAAAAGAAAGGAGGATTTACCATCACAAGTTTTGTCAATTTCCATTGCGATGAGTCAATATAATGATCTATTTTCGCCTTGGACTTGGGTATTTGGTGGCTCTTCATCGCTCCTGCAACCTTATCAACTGTCTTCTTGACAATAGTCTTAAATGCTTCCTTGCTCATGTTACCCTGTTGCCATGATGGCTTTAAAACCTCCTTCACAAAATCTGCAAGGGCAACCTTGAAAAGCTTCATTGATCTGGAGTCCTTGCTATTTTTTCTCTTCCTTGGAGACTTAACCTGATCGATCTCCATATCACCCATATTCACATTCACTACAACAGGATTACTTTGGCTCTGATCCTCTACATCACCGACTTCTGCATCTGCAGTCTCACCAAACTCCTCATTATCAAGGGATGTAGAAGGAGCAATGCCTCTAACCTCCTCCTTATTGTTTTCTTCAACATCCAATGATTTGTATGAGCCACTAAGCCTCGGCATAATGTCAGTGTTACTGAATTCCCACTTCTGAATGTGGTCAAGTCTCCTAAATGAGGTTGAAGTTGGCTCAATGCTGTCCAAAAATGGATCATACTGATCACCACCTGACCTAGGAATAATTTGTGCAACATCCCTAGCAGAACTGGGAGAAGAGATTAGCTGTCTTGATCGAACACTGCCATCTTGTCCATCGAGTGAAATATGGTTCCAACTTGAAGATTGATCATACATGCTACTGTAGGATGCAACCTTTTCTTGTCTTAAAACATCAGAACTGAATTTGGAGTTGACCGGCAGCTCAAAACTAGCTGGATAAGTATTAGGGAGACTTGAATTTTTTGATACTGCAAAATTGGGCAGGCAAGACAGCTGATTTGAGTCCAGAATATCTGGTGGAAACACGGATGAAGGACCTATCTTCCCAGGCAGACCATACACATTATCAGAAGCAAAGTTACTCAAACAATAGGATGGCTGCTGCTGCTGTAGATCTTCAGAGCCAACTGTAACTAATTTTGAAGCAGTTTCAGAAATGGTATTTTTCAAATAGGGCTCATCATTATTTTCAGAGCTATCCTCAGAAGCATTATCCTGCAGAAGTCTGAATGGGCTGCCACCTTTTAAAACTTCACTAGAATACTCATCAAAATTCATGCATCCAGCAGCTGCCATGGCCCTTGATGAACTTTTTTCATCAACTCCAGCTGAATTAATGACTGGGCTATGAGCTTCAGAAACTGTTTTTCCAAATGTCAATTGGTTACGACAGGAATTGAGTTTCAACCATTAAATTGAAATCATTATTAACTCCAAACTTAATGGACATGCAACAGGTCTACACATCATAAGCAACCTACGTGAGAACCATACAAGTGCAGATATAAGCACAAGCATACAATATTAAGCCATTAAAATATATAAGTATCTCAAAAGGGAGAATATTAGGAAGAGATTGTACATGTAGAGAAAAACAGTGTGTGAGTATAAGATTGACCTTGTTGACCATTATCCAGCCTGGAGGAACCAGGGACTGATAAAACCAATGTGGCAGCATCAGATTGTGCTGAACTCTGCAGTTCATGCAACTGCTCTCTCATATCAGAGTCTCCAGCTATCAAATGATTGCAGTGAGTTAGATCTCCAATAGGGTGATTTGCTGCCTGGTCATTGTCAGACTGTGTAATATCATCTGAAAAGCACCCAGTGATGAGAGAGAAGCAAAAAATGATCTGAATCAATAATTCCACAATGCAAACACAAAATATTACTCATCCATAACGATATTTACAAACAAAGTAAACAGTCAAGAAAACTTCACCAAATTGGATCAGTTGTTTAGATCATTCAACACGAACTCCTCCTTCCACCAACTAACATGCATAATCCAAAACACCAAAGTACCACTTCTTGACAAAGTAGGAAGGGAAGAGGCCTCTTGGCACCACATTGACACAAGACAACCAAACAGCAAGCCATTCCACTAACAAAATTACCTTAAGTTATGAAATTAAGATTGGATTTAAATGAATAAATCAATAAAACAAAACCACGGAAATATATTTTTTTTAGTGATATCCCATTTCAGTTAGAAAACACAATCAGATGTTTGGGGTAGCACAAGTGATCTAGGAGGGGTAAAAAAAATTGGCATACAAACAACAAATTTCCAAGAATAATAAATATTTTGTATCCTGGTCACACATCACTATCACGGTGCAAACAAGAAACAGTCAGGCATCTCATTTTCTCTTTAACATCAAACTAATAGATGATACGTTTTATAAGATTTACATGCTTCAAAGGAGGGATAGAGACATCTGAGAAACATAATTACCTTACCAAATATCAGCAAACAAACGCCTTATGAAGTAGACCAAGAAAATACAAATAAGGCACTAACCTTCCATCTCCATATCGGAATCAGAATCAGCAGACATGTGGGATCCACCGGCAACCATCAAATGACTGGGTTGTGAAAAATTCTTTGCTTCATCCAATTTACAATCTACCTCAGTGCCACTTCCAACTTCCAGATATAAGTTGCCATCATGCACAGGAACACTATGTCCACCCTGATTGAGAGCGATAGCTTCATTGACAAAACCAGTAGTGCCCAATTTATCACCAGAAGGTACGCTGGAGTTGGAAGCAATATCAGAGTGAAGCAGTGGATAGGAACCAGCTAGGACGGGTGCGGATACTGGCAACATGTGCGAGTTAGACTGAGGAGGAGAAGGTGGAATCAGCGGTGCAGAAGAGGTTGGTGGTGGGGGTGGGGGTGGGGGTAGGGAAGCCATTGAAAGCATTTGAAGATTGGCACCATTAGACTCAGCAGAACTCCCAAAGGGAGCAGATGTTGAGAAACTGGAAGTTGGAAGAAGAGGTGGGGGAGGTGGAGGGGGGATATGCTGTGGACCCTGCACACCAGCTAGCTGTTGTGGCAGCGAATTATAAAACCTCTGACCTTGAGAAGGTGGTGCTGGTGGTGGTGGTGGAGGAGGAGGAGGAGGTAAACCTCTAGGAGGCAGCGGGGCCTGTAACATTTCAAGACGATGCAAACCAAAGGGAGGAGGTGGGGGAGGGCCCGATGCTAAATAGGAAGAATGCTGCGCAGGTGCATAAACATGCTGGAAAGGAGCAATTCCACGAACAGTTGTAGAAGAGTGTGAACAAGACGGGGCAGCATTTGCCGTCCCACCAGGTGCAAGTAGATGTTGGGGCGGGGGCAAACTTGGCTGACCAGTGTGAGGAGGAGGACCTAGTTGGAAATTGTGAGGAAGAGGAGGCGGACGGTGAGAGCATGAAGGAGCAATGGGTGTTTGAGAACCTTGGCCACCGGACTGGGGATTAAAACTTCCTTGACCATACATATTGCAGAAATTCAACGACTTTCCTAAGCCTGTGGAAATTAATTAACTAATTACGAGAAAAATGAAGAAAAAACACTAAGAATAATTTAAAAAAAAAACATTGATATGAATTAACTAGGAAAGCGGAATTTAATTAAATCTCAACATGCAAAACGACATGGTAATAGCATCTTCAACAGAATTGGGAAGTAAGAAAGCAATATTCAATAACGCAGGAAAATCAAGAAGGAAAAAAAAAAGGAAAGTCAGGTTATAAGTTCAACAGCAATTTCTTTTCTTTTCTTCGCTCGAATTTCTCAACAACCAAACAATAGAGAAAATGAATAATCGCAACGGCAATGAAGAAGGAAGACTTACCACGAGGAAGAGCGTAGGGTAGAGAGAACCAAAAAAGGAGGAATAGCGAACCCTAGTTAGTGCTGAGAGAAGTGGAATTGTCGCTTAGATTGTTTTTGTAATGGAGGAATAGCGAGAACGAGATACTGAGAGATTATTTGAATTTTGTGATGGACTCGGTTGGGTTTTCTTTAGCTCGGCCTCGGCGTGAGAATAAAGAGACCTGTGAGTTGTTTTTTTATCTGAAAATAGTGAAAATGTAATTTAGGATGTGTTTGGTACATCGTGTTGGATAACGTCCAAATAAAAATGGAATGAGATTGTTTATGACATTTTAAAAGGAATGAATCTTAATTTTAGTGTTTATTGATCCATGAATTAGTATGAATCTTGATCTCCTGATGAATGATCGATTTCCTTTCCTTACCATCCAGCTAAAAACCTAACAATGAACGATTATTATTAGGTAATCAATTAATTAATTATATGTAAGTATCATGTAGAATATATTTATTATTAATAAAAAAATTATTTATTTTTAATATTTATTTAGATTTAATTAATGAATCTAACATATAATCAATAAATCTAGAATAAAGATAAAACTTATAAAATAAAAATATTTTACAAATAAAATTATAAAGTTTCTATAATTATGATATTCATATTATATCAAATTAAAATATTATTCTTAAATATTCAAAGTTAATATTCTATTAAAATTGAATATTAATTAGAGTTGTTGAGACCGATGCATATTATGTTTCTTTCCTTGTAAAAGATAGCGGTTTCCTTTATAAATTAATGTACGAGGGATACTTAGAACTAATGTACAAGTGTTTATCAAATGATGTTCTAATAAACAGGTGTTTATAAGATGATATGTATATTGAACTAACTTACAAAATAATTTCATATGAAAATATCACTTATATCTATAAAAAAAAAAAACTTTCATAATAGTTGTGTAAATAATCCTTAGACTTGAAATCACCAAGTTATTTTATATAGAAAATGTTATGTTGTTATCTTAACCACATGTTATCCTTATCAAGGGTAAGAAATGGGCAAACATTGGCTATAACATAAAGTAATCAAGAGATTAGTCATCACCCTTCATGAATTAAAAAAAAAAGTTTTATCTATTTTCAAATAATATTGATTGTGAAATCTTTAGTTAAGGTGGAATGAGTTTTGAAAAAAGTTTTAAAATGTTATTCAAATAATCAAAAACTATAATGTTAAAAACTAATATGATTTAATAAAATAGACATACTCCATGTTATAATGTCTAAATCAAAACATTCATAATAAAAGGATAATAATTACACTATAAAATTAGTCCCTAAAAAGTTAAGTCAAACCACTTATGACTTTATTGATATTTTGGAGATTATGATAGGTTACTAGTCATTGTATTTGATCTTTAATTATAAATAAATTAATTATTGAATTAATAATAAATTAAAATTATTAATTTATTTACTATTATTTTATTATTTATATTTAAACCAACTTATTAGAAAACCTAACGAGTCACATATAAGAACCATTAGTCAAAAATTAAAATAAAATAATTAATCAAGTATCACTTTATTATAAATAAATTTTAGAAATTGAGAACTAAAATATAATTAATACAGGAGATTATGATTCTAGATGTAGAAAAATCAAGTAGGGACTTGATTGAATACATTTTTAAAATTATTATAAAATAATATATGTAATATTATTTAAGAAGCAAGTTGATATTTGTCATTTATAGAGTTTTTAGATTTTTCTATAAATAGAATTTTATGCCTTTTATTTTCCAAGAAGAAGTGAAGGGGAAAAATACAGTATATAAACACCTAAAACACAAAAGAAAAGAGCTAGAATTTTGAAGTATAGCAATCCATCTCTCCTAAAAGGTTTTAAAAGATTTATCACTAGCGATTCGCGTGAATTAATGTTAGAGACCGAACACTTGAACAACTTATAGTTTGAGAAAGCCCAACGTTGAAGCAAATATTCAAAACTAAAAAGAACATATGACCTTCATGTAATCTTCATATAAACTCTAAACAACTTTAGATTTGTCTAACAAGATCTTTGGGACTCCTGAAAAATTTTAAATTTATCATTTCCACTGCATGTATGTATTTCAGAAAACCAACAAGTTTGACTTTGATATAAATAATGCCTTTCCTTTTCCTTTATTGTAGACTAAATGAATGAATATCGACCTATCATTTATGTTGAAATCGATCATAACATTGACCATGAAAAATCAAGTATTGTTCCTTTAAAAAAATTGACCATGTTTCATTATCTAACATGTCAACCAATTAAGCAATTTTAAAACGAAACATTTATTAGCTTTTAGGATAATGATTAAAATTACAAGAATTATATTTTTGAATTGAAATTAATTCATCAATTCTTTAATTAATACTCAACTCTTCACATTCATCGTCAAATCTTTGGTTTTTCTTGTAAGATACGAAAGATTTCTAAAATAGCAAAAAAACCATAAGTTCACTTTCATTTCAAATACTTAAAATGACATCATTAAACTTTAAATAACAAAGACCTTCCCCACTTTCAAAATTATATATATTGGTTCATTTATGTACACTAATCGATCATTAGCAATGCTTTAAAAAACAAGGATGAAGAATGTCTTAGTTCATACTAAAAAGAGATTTTACAAGAGAAAGGTGCTTGTTTCCATTCCAGGATGATCATATGAACCTTAGCATATAGAAGAAGTCCATATTATATGGCTTAGTGTTACCATTATAAATTAATTATATAGGTTACATATAATGTCATAGCACTTAGATGAACAATAAAAATGCTAAATGATTTTTTATGCAATCTAATTATCCATGATCACCATCAAACCAAAAACCAAAAAGATATTAACAACTTTTTTCCTTCCTTTGGTTTAAGTTAAATAACATATTTGTATGTATATATGAGACATTAACCATAACTTTATATAACTTGGCTGTAATAACAAGTATATACCTAGAAATTGAGAAACTTTGTGCCTCCATATAAAATGTCACATATCAATTTAAAGACCTCTTTGTAAAAACACCAGAATATAGCATTTTATCAAGAAAAAAGAAACCAACTTCCTTACCTAGAAAGAGTACATGATTTTTCTTATTCACAACTAATTTCACAACTCAAATTTTATCCCTTTGAAATTTTCCAAAATTTTGAGCAAAAAATTTCCTCAATTTTTTTTTTAAAAAATCATATTCATTAAAAATATTTTTATAAAAAAAAAATTCAAAAATAAAATATAGCTTAGGTTGCAATTAGGTAAGAATTTAATTTACAATAGCAGTTGAAAAATCACGTGGGCACACGATTTAGAGGTTTAATTGAAAGCAAATTAGAAAAAATAGTTGAAATTGGTCATAATTACATAAGTTGAACGGCCAAGGATCAAAATAAAAAAGCTAATAGAGTTTGGAAGTCTAATTCATTAAATTAGATGCTTAATTAAAGAGAAAATTAAAATTAAAGGTGAAATTGACTGAATTTGCAAGCCAAAGACCAAAATGAAAGAGCTAAAAAAGTTTGGAATTGTAACAAAAAATAAAAGTATTAAAATACTATGAACTAAAATAGAATAAGTAGTGGAATTTGGAGACATATTAATTCAATTAGGGTGTGATTGAAGAAAACATGAGATTTAGGATCAATTTGATGGAAAATACACAAATTAGAAATCCATTAACAATATTGTAAAAGGCACCAATATTAAAGGATGATTTTAAAGGTCATTTAAGGATGAAATTGAAAATAAAATAAAAATTAAGTCCAACATCAATCAAGATTGCATAAATTAAAAATAAAAATAAAAATTAATTTTTAGGGCATTAAATTAGTTCATCTCAAACCAAAGAGTTCTACAAAAAAGAAAGGAATACGAGAGGAAAAGAAGGAAGAAAAATGAAGAGAAAAGACACACAAACTAAAAGGAACAAAAGAAACTCTAGATTATAAAGAGGAAATCAACCAAAATACCTCTCCATCATTGGTTATCAACTATGTTAGCCATTAAGAACCACCAGAGCACCTCACCACTATGTTGGAACCGCTTTTATGGTAAATCACAACTCTTTTTTTTTTTAATTTAGGGTTTTTTTGCAAAATATTGCAAAATGGTGCTTTTATCTTTAAAATGTATGAACACAAATAGAAAAAAAAATGATGTTTTTAGGCTTTAGTTAGGTTTAATTTAAACATTGTATGTTTTTATCAAAAATATATATAAAAAAATTATGGATAAATATACAAGAAATGCATGGATAGAAATTTAAAGCTTGGCATTTTAGCATTTATTTATGTGTTATTTAGGTTTTATAGACCTCTTATTTTAAAATATTAAAATAATTACAAGAATAAATATGATGATTTTGGTTAACAAAACAAATGCACGAAAGAAAAACCGAAACTTATGTTTTAGGTTTACTTGTAACCTAGACTCAGAGTGATGAAATTTAAGGTTTTGAAATATTAGATGACGAGATCGAAAGCCCGCATGCTACCACGAGTTTATAAAACAAATGTATTTGATAGAGTTATAATTGTGAACTAGTGCTAGATAAGTAATCAAAACTAAATGTATGATGGAACCAATATTTCATGATGGAAACAAAAAAAGTTATGTTGGTGATCAAAAACTTAAAGACTAAACAAAACGATTTGTAGTAATTCACAATATTTTGCAAGGAAAGATACAATACTTTCGCAACATGATTTAACTTTTTTATTTTTTAAAAAACAAAATTCTTTAACAACTTACTATTTAAAAAAACCACCAAAGATAATTTTGGAAGAAAAAAAACTTATGAGAAAAAATATTGTAGCAATTGATAATGTTTTATAAGGACAACTATAGTGTTTTCCCTAATAAAATAAACTAAAAAACTATTTAGAGAAATATTGTAACAATCCACAGTATTTTTTGAGAAAAACTACAATACTTTCCCTATATGCATTAGCTTTATTGTAATTATAATTTTTAACGAACTTCATATTAAAAAAAAATCATTAAAAAATTATATGAAAAAATATTGCAATAATTCATAGTGTTTTATAGAAAAAATTACTCAATGATAGAGATGAAATCATAAGAAATTGTATCAATCCATAATGATTAAGCTTTCCCTCATATATTCACAGTGACAAAGATAATTTTAAAAAAATCATAAGAAAAAAACCATATAGAAAGATATCAATCCACAATTTTTTGAGAGGAAAGTTATAATGCTTTCCCCATATAATTAAGCTTTATTATAAAATTAAATTCTAATAAACTTATTATAAAAAAAGATAAACTTGACAAAGATAATTTTTAAAAAAATATATTACAAAAAAAGAAAACACAAAAAAAACCAGAAAAAAATCATGTGAGGAAAAAGTGTATTAATCCATAGTGTTTTGTGAGTAGAAACTTGTATTTACTTGTAATTGCAATTCTTAATCAGCTTAATATTTAAAAAATAAAATTGACCAGGATAATTTTAGGGAAAAACATAACAAAACAGAAAAAACCATATGAGAAAAAATACTATAGCAATCCATAGTAATTTGCGAGAAAAATTAAAGTATTTTCCTCATATATTGTAATTGTAATTTTTAACCAACTAAATATTAAAAAATAAAACTAAAAAAGATAATTTCAAAGAAAATCATTAAAGAAACAACTAAAAAAATCATACGGAGAAACGCTATGTTGGACAACGTTGTAGTAATTTATAGTATTTTAAAGGAAAAAAATTATAAAGCAAAATTTTTAACTAACTCAATATTTAAAAAGTAAAATCAACAAAAATAATGAAAAAAAATGAAAGTTGGGAAAAAAAGGAAAGTAATTTTGGAAAAAAAGAAGAAAAAAGAAACGAAAAAAAGAAAAAGGTGAAAAAATGAAGAAGTGCAAAAGGAGTGAAAAAAGAAAGAAAGAAAGAAGAAGAGGAATGCACTATGGTTTGCTATTGTAATCCACAATGCATTTAGATGTCAGGAAATTTTGGAAAAAATATGTTACAAAAAGAAACATAAAAGAAACTGGAAAAAAACCATGTGAGGAAAAACTATATCAATTCATAATGTTTTGTAAGAAAAAACTTGTATTTACTTGTAATTACAATTCTTAATCAGCTTATATTTAAAAAATAAAATTAAACAAGATAATTTTAGAAAAGAAACAAAACAAATAGAAAAAAATCATGTGAGAAAAAATATTCTAACAATTCACAATAATTTGTGAGGAAAGTTACAACACTTTCCTTACATATTGTGATTATAATTTGTAATCAGCTCAATATTAAAAAATAAAATTAAAAAAAAATTCAAAGAAAATTATAAAAAAACAATAGAAAAATCATGATGAGAAACATCGTAGCAATCCATAACATTTTAAAATAAAAAATTATAAAGTAAAATTTCTAACCAACTCAATATTTAAAAAGTAAAATTAATAAAAAATAATTTTGAAAACAAAAGGAAAAAATAAATGAAAAAAAGAAGAGGAAAGTTGGAAAAAAAAGGAAAGTAATTTTGGGAAAAAAAATGAAAGTAATTTTGGAAAAAGAAAATAAAAAATAAACAAAAAATGAAAAAAAATGAAAAAGTATATAAAAAAACAGAAATATACTATGAATTACTATTATAATCCACATTGTATTTGGGCAGAAAAAAATGATTTCTTCACATCATTTAGTCATATATATAATAATAGATGAAAATGATTTTTGTTTTTATTAATTCAAATATAGCATGAATTTTTTCATCATGAATAAGAAAAGGCTATAATATATGTTTTTGCCTGTTTGGATGATTTATAAATGAATAATATAAGTCCTAGGATCCTTTTTTTAAGGCTTAAATTGTTTCCTTAGATTTTTATTATTATATTTATTATAGTTATCCTTACCTTGACTAAAAGATGTTCTAAATCCTTTTAATATAGACCAAACCTCTTAAGCTTACTTTTAAAAACAAATCATAAATAATTTTTTTATGTTCAATTTTACAAAGTTTACATGTATAAGCATTCTAGGGTTTATATTCTAATATTTCTAAAATAAAAGGATAAAAAATGAATGTGTTTTCATTATATTACATAGATTTTGCATTTTATAACTTGTTTATAAAATTCATTAAGGTTCAACCCAGATGAAAAAAGTCTTTATAAGCCAACATTCCAAAAACCCTTTCAAAAAATCCTTTTTTTTTATTTCAAATTGTATTAAAAAAATGCTTTACTGTTTACTCTTAATGTATAAGAGAGATAAATTCATATAAAGTTATTATTTCAAGTGTTAATCAGGAATAAATGACACGATCAAAAGATTAATATCTTTTTTCAAGTGTAGGAGTCTTAACGTAATAAATAACCTGACAAAACCGGGGTCGAACCACAAGGAGTTTAATTATATAAATTATAAATAACAACAACAATAATAGTAATAATAACAATAATAGCAGTAATACTAAATTAATAGCAATAAGAATACTAATACTAATAATAATATCAATAGTAGTAATAATAGCAGTAGTAGTAGAAGAAGAAGAAGAAGTTGATGATAACTTTGAGATGGGAGATTAACGTAAAGATTAAACAATGATAACAATAAATATCAAGGTTAGAGGATCCACTAATGGTATATCAAATAAATATAGTATAAACTCTTATTATTCAATTGAAAACCACACACAAAGGAGGTTTCAATCAAATTATAAATTGTTAACATGATTATATTAGTTATTTTATTCGATTAATGCTAATACTTGTAAATATCATCAGGCATTCATGATTATAACTTATGTTAACAACAAATCAAATTCCTTTCATAACTCAAGTGTCGGTTATATCATAAAATATGGGCTATGAAAATGCCAAGCATTTAATGTATCAAATGTTATACAATATAAATCTATATTAGTCATTTAACAAGCAAAATATTAAAGAGTGAACAAGATAACAAATATAAAACATGGTAGTATCAAACATTAAAGTCCATATTAAGTTTATACTATACTTATTCTTACACCATTAATATAATCTTTTCACCTTCATATAATAAACTTAGCTAAACATAATGAGAGAAAGAAAAATAAATAAACAAAATAAAAATATAAATAAGATAAAAGTTAACTAAGTAAAGGAAAGGAAAGGAAATGAAAGGCATAAACTTGATATTAATGAAAACAAAACATAAGCAACACAAATAGAGAAATAAAAAAGCATGATCTTAATTTGAAGACCAAGATGCCTAAATGCATGTCAAATGCCTCTTTTTATATGCCAAAATTGGAAACTATTGATTTGATGACTAATTGATGAGTGGCTGGTCAACTATTGACTTGGTGACAATCCTTATATTATCTTGTCTGCCCAAAATGTCATTGATAATATTAGAATTGGAACCACTTGAAACATGAAATTGTAGAAAATTATCTCAACTTTCCAAGATGAAAAATTTGAAGGTCATTTAGACTTCTAGAACTCCAGCTATGGGCCAAATACTAAACAGTACGCGGGCAGCAGGACAAATTCAGACTTCTTTGTTATTGCTACAATTTGGAACTAAAAATAGCCTTTTTAAATCTTGGGCTCCATATGAAAGTTATAGGCCTATGTCTTACCTTTCTATCCATATAAAGTAAACTTAAATCTGAGATCTATAGCTCTAGATATGACCCAATTATGAAACAATGTTCCGGTTTGGATTACACCAATATCTCTTTTCTAACTTTAGCCATCTCTTTGTCCTTTTAATTTCAGTTCTTGAACTCATCAATTAATCCTTTCATTTATGTGATAAGCCTGCATTTAAAATGAACATTTACCTCAAATTAAAGGTATATTATATTATTAGATATGTTATTATAAAAGATGTTTTAGTTTAGGAGTTATTGATACTTTAAGTGTTAAATGAAGATATAAAACCTTGATAAAAATGCACTTTTAAATACTAATCAATAAGGCCTTTCTTTTTCTTGTTTTCAAAACATATATTCCTTTTAAATTTCAAGCCTTTAAGTCTAATATTCATTAATGACATTTAAGTATCAATTAGAAGTATTAATTTTTCTTTGTAAGTCCAAAGCATTTGTGTCACTAGATCCTTTCTCTAAGTAGATCAACTCAACATTAAAAACCTCATTTTACAAAATAATATGAGTGAACCTTAATATTATAGGAAATAGAACTTTAAAAAGTCAGTATCCAAGGTTTGTTGTTCCATTAACAAAATGTTTACTGATATCTCCTTTTAGGTTTTGGGCTAGGTGAGCCTAATAAAGGTTCACTCAATTATTTTTTAACATGATTTGATAAATTGTTAACAGTCACAGGTTGTAATCAAGAGTAAATGATTATAAATATGTTAATTTACCAAGCAATTAAGAGTGATAAAAATGATCTAGACTTTAAAATGGATAAAGTTGAACCCACTTATCTATCTAGGGTTTAACTCATAGCATGAGATATATTTTCACCCATACAGATATATACTAGTACTAGGTATAACAAATCATTAGAAATAAAAGACAAGTAGCAATACAACTTATCTCATGTAGGATGTTTTAGGGTGATAATATTTTTTTTATCTAGCATAACCAATTGTTTACCTTAGAATCTTGAAGACTAGTTAACGTTTCTAGTGACCATGATACTAGGTGATGACTTCTTTTCATAACATAAGACCTTTTTCCCTTCACAATATAAAAAAATACATTTTTCCTTTCTAGGATAGAGAGCGAGGCCCATGATGTCGGGCGCAATAAAATTGTGACACCATTAGGGAGATTACAACTAAGCTTTATTTTTTTATTGTTAAATGTTTGTTGTGCTTGTTTACCTTTTGCTTTAATTTTTAGCATGCATTCTATTTTTTCCTTTTGTCATGTATATGTTGGACAATGACTCATACCTTTATATAATACCGTTTAAGAACACACATCCTAACTTTAGATGAGGTGGGGAGTAGTAATATATCCTTGTGCTCTTAGCC